>JARHVA010010304.1:0-190074 GCA_037957365.1 Torreya grandis | reverse complement strand
CTCTACTTTTTCTAATATAAAGCTACAAAACTTAATCCTCTCTTCTAGATCATTGGACACATTCTGAAAAAACTACTCATTCACTTCCTCATATTGGAATCTGAGCAAACCTTTCTTGCATATGCTATAAATTTAAGCTCTATTTCATCTATTCTCTCTTGGAGAAAAGGATTCTCATGTATCATATCATATCCATATGAGAAAGGTGAAATATAGTCTTGAAACTGATATGGTTCATAAGGGAGGTAAGAGTCATGATCTTGGTAATAAAGATCATGGGAAACTTGATAAGGCTCATCATAGATATAATAAAATTCTTGGTAAGGCTGATTAGGCTCATAAAAAGGCTCATATGGATCATGAAAATTCTGTTATGATCCATCATAGGGATGATAAGGATGTATAGCATAGGGATTTCCTTCATACATAGCCATGAAAATAACATCAATATAGTGTAATGAAAATGAACTTACTTGGAAAGTGCATAGAATTTTATAAGTAATTGCTTGAGCTTGAAATCACCAAATTATTTATGAATAACAATAATTCAACTAAAATTTCACCAAGATAAGATCCAATGAGTCCCATCGAGCATGCCAAAACTATTGGGGTTCTAGATTTTCACCCTAGCTAAGGAAGGGATTGTTCATATCTTCCTCCTCAAATCTAGTCCAACATAGGACTGATCCTACATTGTGGGTATCCTAAAGTGGATTAGACCTCTAAAAAAGGTTGGATTCCTTTTATATCTATCACCTTAACTAAAACTAATTAGGAAAAGGGAGAGATAAATGGGTAATCAATCATGAAACATGTAAAGGAGCTGATACACCAATAATGTGATTGTTCATCCACTCTATCTGAACTTATAACAAACACTAATGAGATTAGATCTACAAATAAAAATGGTTGTTTATGCATTAGTATTTCATGCAAAGGTTCACCAAATGATCAAAACCTAAGGGAATTCATAGGAGGCTCGGTTCAAGGAACTAACCAGTCAATGTATCCACTTTTTAGATTTAATCAAATAATATTTAACATTAAACATGACCTACAAAATAATATAATCTAGTAATTAGGTGATATTCAAGATTTGATAAGGGAGAGATTTATACCACATATGCAAATCAATCTAACATTAACACACTTTACTAGAATCATGAAATCTAAAAAATATTCCTTTATTTATCTCAAGAGGTTACAAAGATCAAATTTAGGTAGAGTTTAGTCATTCCCAAAAAAGGATTATCAAGTTGTATTCAAGGCTTAGAAGCCTACATTTATAGAAAATGGAGAGAGAGAGAAAGAGAGAGAGAGAGAGAGAGAGAGAGAGAGAGAGGAGAGAGAGAGAGAGAGAGAGAGAGAGAGAGAGAGAGAGAGAGAGAGAGAGAGAGAGAGAGAGAGAGATATTTGTGAATTGTGAATTAAAAAAGGACCAATTTCTTTTAATGGTTTAGCACCAATTCAAGGATGCTACTAAGTCAAGATCTTATCAAGAAGGCACAATTTCAAATGCCTTGCAAAATAATTAATAATCCATTACTCTTATGCAACCACTGGGTCATTATCTCAAGACTCCTTGACACCTCTACCTGATCTATTTACAAGGATCATGTCTTGGAATTGGATGAAAAGTGCCACATCTACATTAGGTGTCCAACTATACTTGAATTATAAAAATGATCATTGATGATAGGCAAGACACAAGTCCACTATAGGTGAAAACCAATATTAGACCATTGGTTTTAACATAGTCATAATATCTATGAAAGTTTGTAAGCTGCTCAACTTTGCTTCATAATCATAGGTCCATCCTTGACTTCTATATAAGACCCAAAAAATATATTATATAGAGCATTAATGGCAATGATTAGTCTCTAAACTATGGCCTTGATTCAACTCTAGTTCAATTTCAAGCCCAGCTCTTTGAAATTTGCTTTGGCTAGGTCCATTTAAACTTCTTTAACTTTTGTTGAAAATGTCCTAAGATTTCTCTCACTTATTGGATGTTAATTTCCAACTCAAACTATCTATGTTGTGCCAAACTATCTTAATGATTATTGGTTCTATAGATCCTTTTGACTTATTGCCTCTACTTATGACATTAGATCTAGATATACAAATTTCATGTGAGTCTTCAATATTTTACCAACCGAATATGATTGTGCCACTTATCCTTGACTCATTATCTCCTTGGATTCACTGACCTGTTTGATTCATGTGTACCATCTGATCAAGATGTATGAGTTCACATGCACCATAGATCTCCTTGGTCCTACTTTCTTGTTAGTTCTTGCACTCTGTCAAATCATTGGTATGATTGAGTATGAACCCTTGATTTGGTTTGAACCCATCTTTTTTTAGTTATTTCACTTTGATGGATCTTAGTATGATTGAGTGTGAGATCTTGGATCTATCTTTGAATTGTCAACTTTGTCCCCACTAGTACCACTTGGCAATCCCATATTTATTCTCAAGATCATACTGTCAGTATGTTAGTTCACACACTTATGTCATATGGTGGCCTCTTGAGCTCTTTGACTATTTGACCCATCTTGCATCATTAGATTGAGATGTATGATCAAGTGAGGACCATTAGATCTACTTTGATTTAAAAACTAATGGTTATTTACCAGGTCTTAAAATTAACATTTGCATGACCATCATTTGAAGTTTATTTAGACATATTTAACTCCCCATAAATTATTAAATTTAGAATCCTATGTATTTTTTTGGTTTCTTTATCTTGATATTAGTGTGAATGTCTTATGGGTTTTGACTAACTTTGAAGTTTTGGATCTTGAAGCACAAGAATCATGGAGGCACCAAAATTGTAGGAGATGTTCTTGAGATTGAAAGGGATGAACCCATTTAATCCATTGGTCTTATATAATTCTAAGTGAAGATATAAAATGCTTAAGTTGACTGATCCATATCTGGTTCACATGACATCCTAGCGATGTTCTGGCTTATTTGGCTAAGTATGGAAAACCTAGAGAAAATACCTGGGAGCCGAAATTTGCATGTGTGTAACTTCCTTCATGTTTTAGTGAATGATTTGGAACTTGGAATACAAAAACTTGAGACTAAAATGAGTAAACCCATGTGATCATTTTATCTAGAAAATATCACATGTGTAGGATATATCATCGATAAACTGCCTACTTAGACTTTCTGCCAATGGACACAAATGTCAAGATGGACTCAATGAAGAATCAGAGAAACTCCATGTACTTTCATATCTATTCCAAGTACTCTTAACACCTCGTGGTTATCTACAACTTTGAACCTATCCTTAGAATATGACAAATTACACTTTAAGTGGACTTAAAGTGTTTCAAAAGGTTTGCAAGAAAACTAATCTTCTTTATCATTGGGTCCTTCTCTCAATCAGAAACATTTCTCAATCTTTGAAAGCTCTATACATAGGCCAAAAATGGCCAACAATAATAACCATAATAAATTACATTTATAAAATAATCAGTGTACATCAAAGTATCTTTACACATGTCTATGGCTCTCTGGCCAATATAATGAATATAAATATATCAATAAATAATCTACTATGTAAATTGTAGCCTATTTAGGTGAATGATCTCCAAGGTTTCATCACCATCCCCACTTCCATCTCCACCCCTATTCCCTATCCTTGTCTCTCCTCTAGGATACGCTCCCCATGCTCACCAATATTGTATGCATACAATGGGAAGACCTACCATGTGTGCATAGATGAGATGCATAGCAAAAAATATTTGGATGTATATCAAGTATGATTTTATCATAATATCTCATCTATGCCACTAGTTCCCTATATATGTTAATGCTCATGGTCTTTGCCTATCCTATGCTTGACCCCTTCACCTCTCTAACTATCTGCATTGATGGCTCTCTTCCCCCCTCCTCAAGCTATCTCTCTACCTAGTATCGATCTTGAGTCTCCACCACTATATCATGACTCATATGAAATAAGTCAAACCCCACTTGTAATGTATCCAATTAGGTCTATTGTGTGTCCTGCTCAATTTCCACTATGGTCAAAGCCCCCTATGATGTAACTAGTTATCCATATAAGGTGATACAATGAGGCCTTCGTGTATCCCTCTCTATGATAATCTAAGCTACATCAGTATCCTTCTCCCTTTATCTCCTCTTCTCCCCCATCCTATCCCCCATCTTCATCATCTCCCATCTCATCCTCTCCTTCATCCTCCTCAGCCTCCTCAACCTCCTCCATCTCCTCATCCCCTCCCTCCTATTGCATACACACTACCCTATCATACCTTATTTCCCACTATCCTACCCACCATGTTATAAATTTTGGAGTGCACACCATATCTTCCACATCATCTCCTATTGGCTCCAGATCCTCCTCTATAGGGACATCTCTAGTGATTGGTCCTTGAATATCCTGATCTGTGTCATCCTACTTATACACATGTGGGGTGCATGTAATATCCTGTACCAGCCTAAAATATCACTACACTCACCCAAAATGGAGATAATCTAGGTACTCCATCCTCCTCCCATCACCCACCTTTCCCTCTATATGCCTATCATCTCTACCTCTATCTCAGGTCATTTATAAAATCTTAGATAAGGTTGCCATATAATGTCTACATCTCTCAACCCATTTAAGATCCCTCGATAGTAATTGAGGTCATGATTAGTGACATCTATAAAACCTTATGCTAGGTTAACCTTCTATCAAAGGAAGGCCATGTTATAATTAGTTTTGTACCACTGTATCCATGGGGTACCAATGGGTTACACTACCCTAATTTGTTCATAAGCCTAACACTATAAAATAATAATAACATCTAGGTCATATCACCTTTGGGTCCTCTAACCCCAAAGCTCCCTATAAATCTGTGCCAACAAAGTGGATGCCCATATAAAAATTATCTAATACTCTAGCATGTATGTAACCACTCTTTTCAAGCACCATGTAAACTTGCCTCCCCTTGTTTTTGGGAGTGTGTAATAGGATATCACGAATAGAATCATAGTAAGTACACCTCTCCCCACTACATCAGCTATGTATAGAGGCTCAAAAGCAAATCCACCAGCAATAAATATAATATCCTTCACATCCTCACCATATAATCATGTCAGTTTTATTCCTCTCCCATACTCATTTATAGGTATTATGGGTGCTCCCTACTTAGGAAGTCATAGAATTTATTATATTTCCTCCTCAATGATGGTCATCTCACTGGTAGGAAGCTAAAACATCCCAATAGTAACATCTTAGTGATCTAACAAGGAAACCATCAAGCTTGTATCTCAATGGATGCATTTATAGTGATGTAATTCTCCCATGCCTATGACCTCTAGGTGGGTCTAGTCATCATCATCAAGCTGAACTCATAGTCACTCTAATAAAGGTGACACTCGATCCCATATCCATAATAGATTTTGTGCCTATCACCAACATCCTTTATAATCCTAAATTCTCCTAAAAACTCTAACTTATCCTAAACCTAGACTCTAATCTAATATTTTCACATGTTTTATGTGAATTGACACCAATCCCTTATGGATCAATGTCATTCCATCTAGATCGGCACCATTTTTGTGAAATGATATTGATTCTAAGTCAATCATCGCTGATTCACTAGGGAATTGGTGTCAATTCTCTGGTGCCATCCTAACGTAGTCCTACAACCTATCCTAACTTTAAAAAGCCAAAAAAATTTAAAAAATAAATAAAAAATTAATAAAATAATAAACCTACCTTGTCCTATGAGTGTCATCATCACCTCAATCTGTTGTCATTAGCCTCCATCTCATCTCGTAACACACTCATCATTTGAGATATCAAGCATCATTTCATTTTTCACAAAAATAAAATGAGCCCTTTTCCACATTAGACTTACTTATATACCTAAGTTTGGATCAACACCAATCTATTTTGGATCATCGTTGATTCATTTCGAATCAATGTTGATTTCCATTTTTTTACACTACTTATAATTTACATACATCCAACCTTGCTCCTTAGCTTTATCCTAATACCTTACCACACTTACCCTACCATTTTAGGTTTGTGGATTTTGACCCCCTATTGGTCCCATAGCCTACATAAGGCATGCACTCTTTTAGGTATCTCCCCTTAGTGGGTCCCAAGAGTGCATTTTATCTTGAGAAAAAATGTCTATATTTAGTGCCTGCACTATATAGCACATCGGATGCTTCGATCATCCAAACCCTCTCATTTATTCTCTTGTTTAGCCTTCTTTTAAGCCTGCCTATTAGTAGTTGTGGAATTTTAATATTGGATTTATCTCAAGGCATCTATACCTATGTTATCTTACATCTTATCAATGAAAATATATACTTCATGTTATGCATCTGTTTATTAGATCTCATTTGTTATCTACCCATCCCATGCATGATTTCATTTTTCAAACCCGTCACCCACTCATTATCCTACATCGACTCCTAGTTTGAGGGGGATACCTCCTCATATAAACTTGGGGCATTGAACCTCTCATGGTTTTTGTCTCATGGGACGTATTCTATACTGATCCACAAAAAGGGTCAAATGTAGACACTATAATTTTTTACCCTATGCACGATTAATCAGGTGTCCTAGGCCCTTATTTTTATTTAATATCATAAATAATACTTATCCTAAGGTTTAGTATATTTTACCCTTGGTAACATGATAATTTACTTTTATCTATTTACCTTTCCACCCTCCTTAACCACCTAAATCCATTAATAAACCTAGAGAATTTACCCCTCAACCACTTGACCCCCATATAATTTTGTTACCAATAATCTTACACTCACCAAAGCCTAAATTTACCCATAGCTAAAACAAACCTACCAATTTGGGTGAATCAACAATAATTCACTTGTGATTGACCTCAATTCTTTGGATCAACATTGATTCTTTAGATCAACATCGATCTATAAATACCCAACCAACCTTTAGCTTTTGAACCCAAAAACTCTGAACCTTGAATTACTACTAGATTTCTTGGAGAATTAAGATGTCCTTAATGACACTTTGTCAAAATTCTATTGTATTTAATCCATATCCATTAGTCACACTCCTAAAGTGATTGCCTACATTCATGAGGAAGATTCACTCTATTTGCAAATGAATCCAAGGTAAGTAATCATATTTATTTCTTTCATTTCCTATCAATATTTATACTTTTATCTAATTATATAATATTTAGAATACCATCTATATCCCTCAATATTTGTTAATCAACCACTATCATATCTTTTATTTTATGTTTTAATTAAGCTTAGTTATAAAGAGAATCAATGTCGATTCATTCTGAATTAGCATCGATTGTACAAATCGACACTAATCCTATCAGGATTGGCATTGATCCACTGTGTTTAATTTTTAGATTCCAAAACCTTAAATTTATATCCGTAGTTATAATCCTTACTAATTTCCTATCCTTTTAAACATGGCTTTATATGCAGATGACACTATTAGGCATAATGCATGACATAATCAATATCATTGATCTTCCCATAGTATCTCAACCCCTATTTGTTGATCAGAGTGATAGATTTTGAGCTAGCTCTTTGTGCTAGTATTTATTGTCCATCTCTTGAATCCACTACTAACCAACTAGATGTCATACAAGGTGATGTGAATGCTTCTACAACTTATTGGGATGAATATTTCATTTATATTGATAGCTTAAATGAGTATTAAATCTTAATTATCATTGTTATCATATCTTTTTATCTATTATAATTTCATAAGCTATTTATCCACTTGATTGTGTAAATAAGTGAGCTCACATCCATTTGAGGAAGCTCACTACTTCCCAGGACTAGTTTCTAACCAGGCAACTCACCCAATTATATATTAACTTATTTTTATCTAGTTTATTTATATGTGTGTAGGTTGTTTTTCCCATTTAAAAAGAATCCCCTCAGCTGTTGGATTTAAAGGTGGTGTGCAATATCTCCTAATCTCCAGGTATTCATCATAAACCCTAATTTTCATCAAGTTTTTAGTAAGTAATTAAATTTAAAGAAAAATAAAAAACTACTATAACAAGTATATACAAAATAGTACTATGAATGGTATCCTCTGAGAGTCTAATATAGGCTCTAAGTGTTTATAAATTCATCCCAATGCATTTGGATGAATTTTATCTAAGATCTTCTCAATTAGGTATTTATTAGGGTTTTAGGGAGGTTTAAGTAGTTTTAGACTCTAAGAAATGGTTTATAAAGGTTAGGACCTTAACCTCTAAACTAATGCCATTGATATTTTATAGACAAGTCCCCTCAACTATCTTAAAGTTCTCATCTCCCCATGCAATTATTCCATACAGTTATAAGCTTGCCAAGCTACCCCTTTGGTGAGAAATGTGCATTATGAGTAGTCTTAAGGCACTTTTAGGCCAAAATGACCAATTGTGACTTCTCCCCTACAAACAAAAGTGGCTCACACACTCAAAAAAACATATAAATACCCCCATGGTGGTCTAAGATGTCATCTAATCCTCTTTTGTCCTCTGCTTCAGCTTTTAAGTGGTATTGCCTTAAGAAAGGTGCTAGATCAACATGTTTAAATGTAGGGTTTTTGAGATTTGACCCTAATAAAGATTTTTGAAGAACTTATCCACATATCCTAGCATGAAATTAACCCCTTAGGGCCATCAGATCATATATATTGATTTGAGTAGGCCATTTACCTCCTCTTGTCTACACACAGTCTTTCATTTAGGCACCAAGGCCTATCTTGTAAGTAGTTATCAGGCATAGAGGCCCCTATAAGTGGCTAATGTGTATTTATTTAAGACCTTAGGGTTCATTTCCCTCCTTAAAAACATATTTTATATGCATATCCTTTTTAACTTCTTGTATATAGGTTTATAATGGCTCTTTTAGGTCTAATATATATACTACACATCTTACACATGCCAACTAGTAGGCCATTTGAGTGCTTAGGAGACCTGGGGATACCATTAAGACCTTTTCATAGCCCAATTACCTCATTTGGATGCATTTAGAGGTGTAATTTATTCATTGGGTCTGAACTAGGGTTTAAGGAATATTTTAGAGGTCAACCATCTTAATGATGGTTCATATAGTACGAACCTCCAAACTAAAAATTATTTCCATGAACACTTAGCCTAAAAACCCCTTAAAATCTCTTTAATATCCCTAGGTCCAATGTAGATTGTATGCTGTGTTATGAATGACATATGGTGTGCCTTGAGCTCTTTGCTAAGAAATTTATGCAAGTTATAATGTTAAGGTTCATTCATAGAGTTGGGCCATTAAACCCCACTCTCTCCTTCATGGATCTTAATTTTATAGTGGTTCTGAACTCCCACTAAGATACCTAGGTCTAAGTCCTTTTGTGATGAAATATAGGAGTGTTGAAAGTGGTAACTCAGCATGGTTTCTTAGGATAGTGGAGCTCAGGAGGGTGTTAAGATCAAAATGGGCTATCCCCTTGCATTCCCCTTCTTCAAACATCTCCTTTAGAACCTTTATCAGCATCACATACACTTTCATGGATTTGAATTTATTTTGGGGTTTTGGATCTACTACTAAGGTGGAGGTGGTGTCATCAGACCTAAGGGAGCCTTTAGGTCCTATAACTTAGACTTGATTTTGGAATTTCCTCTCACTTATAGGTGCATTTTTAGCCTCAATGTTATCATAACATCATCTTCAATCTAGTCTCCACATTTTTCACTTGTCCTTATCTACTCAGACTATCATATCACCCCTCTCTCTTAAGCTTGCTTTGACAACCACTATCCAATACATATGCTTTCTATAGTAGTGATGAAGATACAAGTAGCCTATTTTACCCCTTTAAAATGATGGATTTAGGGCTTAGGTGACATGTTTCCAAGTTTTAACTATAGCCTTTGAGGATTGTCCTTACTAATTTTTCCAACAACACTAGTACACACAATCACAAACTAAGGTCTATATGTCTTGGGTGTCTAACTCAGACCAAGTATCTTCCTTGCTTAGTGTAGACAATAGAATTGCACTAATCCCTTGCATGATTACCTAGGTCACATTACCCATTGGCTCCTTTCTTATTTAATTCCCTAACCTATGTCTTTACCCTTTGTGCACATCTAATTAATTTAATTGTTTAATTAAATTGGTTAAATCTCTTTTGGCCACCTCACCCTATGATTGATTTTCACCCTCTGACTCACCCTAGGACTTATTCATTCTATCCTAACCACCTAGGACCTATTCTTACCCCCTCATAACTCCTTAACTACCTAACTACATCTTGACTTTGTGTTATGACCATTTTCTAATGGGAAAACCCATTTGTTAAAGTAAGAAGTGAGCTAAAAGGCTAAATATAGCCTATTTTACCTAGTCTTGGGGAACTGACGTCAATTATCCCTCAACCAACATTGGTGGGCCCACCAATGTTGGTTACTTAGGCTTGCTTCCAAATTATCCATAGGGTCAAAAAAATCATTCATTGGCACATAGATATCATTATCAGAATATTTTAGCATCACTATCGACATCCAGGCTTATTGTCACTCTTCACAAATTGTTCCAAATCAATAATTGATAAACTATATAGTGTTTTGAGCACCATGGATTAGAAACATATTATTTGCCTCATCTATTCATGCACTAGTTCATCAAGCCTCATTAGAGCCATCTATCCAGCATAGCTACTCACCTATCCAACCCAACTAAGTACATTTCAATTTTTTTGCATGTTTTAAACTAGATATTTTATATTGGTTCTAAAAATATACTATTTAATTGCTCATGAAACCTAAGCTTACTCCATAGAGGAGTTGTGACACTCCCACACCTCCATCTCCCTACCTCAACATATCAACCTTTTCCTTGCCCTTCTTGAGTCTTACTTACCCCCTCACGACTCCTCACAACCCCTTTACAAGACTACAACTCTATTTACCTTCTTGAAAAAGCCTTCCATAACCCTACCAATATCATTGCCCCAACCAATATTGATTATCCAGACTAACATCGGTGACCTAAACTGACACTAATCACTTAACTAATGTCAGTCACTATGTTTTTTTTACACCAGTAACCCCCAACAACCTCACTAAAACATAATTCCCCTACCCAACTTGCACTTTATTATTCACTAGCACATTCAGACCTACAACATGGTGAACAACTTTCTAACCCTCTCTCTCTCTCTCTCTCTCTCTCTCTCTCTCTCTCTCTCTCTCTCTCTCTCTCTCTCTCTCTCTCTTTTAATTTATGCTTATTTTAAACTCTATTTATAAATATCATATTGTCATCCTAGGGAAGTGTTATGCTTCCTAAAATAAGTGTGTAGCTTGGCAACCCACACATATCTCTGCTAACAACAATTCTATTTAGTGTTTTCTTATACATAGGTGTCTTCCTCCACAGCCAAAGAGGATTTCTCATAACATCTAGAATGGTGTGCATCATTTCAGGTACTTAATCACTTATCCCTAACCTTCATACTTTTGTTTCTTCCTTTTAGAATAAATATCAAAAATTAATAGAAAGATTTTGGCATGCCCGGTGGGATCCTAGAGTTTATCTTGGGTTCATTCCTTGCTTTAAAATGACATTCATATAGTTGAATCAATAGTGAAGTTTTCATTATTTCATTATCTCCTTTTGTTTGCCATAAAATCAATATACCACACCTTTCATTTTCATCTTAAGGGAATGAACTAAACTTTCTCTTCTTTCTCACCTCTTCTTCTATTGCTTCTAAATGAAATCATTATCTTTTGCAAAGAAAAAAAGAACCTTATTTTTGCTTACCTCATTGCATGTGCATAAAAGTAGTGAAATTCATACTCTTTCCCTTTCCTCATTATTTTACATTCAAAGAAAACACTTTAGCTTTTGGGCTTAAAACTTACTGCATCATTGGTCAGCTTGTTGCGTATTAGTCACACATAGAACTAATTAGCTAGTTAATGAGTCATAACACACTTTCTCACACACCTCCAAACCACATATCAACTTACATATTTCAAACTTTCCCCAAATCCTCAGGTGGGATTTACCTAGATTTCATCACCGAGTAAATGAAGCTAATTTGGTGTTCTATCTAGACTAAATCACAAGTCACAATTTTGGGCCTCCTGTACCTAATAGTATATTGAGGACTCCTTAGCCAAAACTCTTGAAACCATCTCTAGACAGCTTCTAGGACCTTCATTATCCAACAACTTCTTCATACAATCTGGTTAATGGCATAAGCCACTAAGAGACTAAAAATAATTCTTAAGAATTAACGTCAGTGGGCTATATGATCTTTTATACCTTTTTGTTGCTTGCTATACTTTTGAGTTGGTAAGGATGTTTTGTATTAAAACCAAGTCTTCTCAACCTTTTAGACTTGTTAACCTCTGGCTCCAATCCCCCTGAGTGTTCTCTATTAACATACAAGCCTATTGCATTCACTGTTATATTTGGATTTCATGTTTAGGTTGGTTAAATAGTGATGTTTTCACCTTTTTGGGTTACATAGTAACTAATCTCGATCAGGATACCAACATTAGCAACTTGAGTATCCCAATGACCCTAGTCATAGTATCGACATCAATGTCTTTCCTGCATACCAACCTTGGTTAGGCAACTGATATCAGTCTCTGTGGATTTTTTTAATTTTTTGTTTGCCTCAAACAACAAGCTAAAATCACCTACCTATTTTAATCAAACTTGGATTTTTATAATTTCCTATCATAGATATAGGGTTTGATAAAATTTTCTACCCTTTTGCATGGTCTTTACATGAAAGTAATCAAAACTTGTCATTGATCACACATGTTAGAAACCTCTTCCACATTTGCCTCCTCTTTTCAGTCCTTCCATGGAGCATGATCCTAATATGGAAGGTTCCCCTAGCTATGTTAGTCCTAGTCAGCCACCCATCGTGCCTGATGGTGATCAAGATTTTGATCAATTCCTTGATCATAACACTAAAGACCTCTAGCAATAACTTGCCATGAGTCAGACATGTAACTCTTATGGTGATCCAATTTATGGTATGCCTACTTCTTTGATGGAGATAACATTAATTTTTTCCACCATTTAACCTATGGTTACTCAAACCATCACTTCAATGAGTAACCCAATCATATTCAATGCTCAGAGTTCAACTTCTCCAACTACACAGTTAAACCTAACTTTTGTTGGGGTTTTCTTAACCTCATAATTGCAAGCCACTCAACCAAGTCAGACCCCATTTCAAAATTTGGTTGTGTCAATCTTAGATATTATTACACTAATTAATACAAGAGTAACCACCTATCCCTTATCTAATGTCACCATAACCCAACCCACGGTGGTAGCACCTAGCCAAGGTTTTGTTCTGAATCCTATGGGACAAGCCCCTTTTTCTTTAGCCCCTTAGCCTATGATTCATTACCCATATGTTGTATCTACCCAACTACAAAAAACTATGTCATATTCTACTTCAGTCCCTCTACAAGCCCCCTATATCTTAGGGAGTGCCTCTCAAAACAATCCCCCTTCAGATCTAATCAAGATGATGATGAATAAGATGTCTAACTTAGAAATATCTATTTCAAGTTCAAAGAATGTTCTTTCATATGATCAAATATGTAATGAGACCATCCATCCTTATCCCAATTAGTGGGAACTTCCTAAGTTCACTTGATTTCAAAGCAAGGAAGATCCATAACAACACTTACAAGCATTCAAACATGCTTGTTACCTCAAAGAGCATGATGATGCATTGTTGTTTCATACTTTTCCCATGTCCCCCATGGGTGCTACTCCGGATTGGTATAGCTCCATTGCTTGACACTCCTTGTTTTCCTTCACCCAACTTGCTCAACTATTTTTATATCATTTCTCAATCAAAATCTCTAAAAATGTCTCAATCATAGACCTTTAATATATTTGACAATTCAAGGATGAGTCTATAGCTAGTTTTGTTGCTCATTAGATAGGCCTCATTAATCAACTCTCCTTCTTGTTACCCTAGCATGAGATCATTGAACTCTTTTCAAGAGCATGCACCAATCACATCTCCTTGACCCTCTAAGTTCAAACCTTTCACACATTCGATGAAGCCTTCACAATGGCACAAAAGATTGAGATTCAGGCAGTAGATGAAGACTGAGTCAAGTTACACAACAAAAATACAAATTCTAAGTCTAGTGACTCCTCTTCCTCTAAACCATCCTCTTCCAACCAAAATTCTAAAGGCTCAACCAATGTGGTAGTCATTAAGTCGACATCTTTCATAAAGGTAGATCAATCCAAGCTTTCAACTTCTTAGAACCCAATGAAGCAATTCCAATAATGATATGAACATAGAGAGTACACTCTGATTGGGGAGTCATATGCCTCCATGTTGGATAAGCTACTAAGGAAAGGAGATATTACCCTTCCTCAGGTCAAGCCCCCCATATAGTTTGATATGTCTTATCCTATACCCACTTAGTACAAGGAAGGCCAGATTTATGGCTATCATCAAGTGAAAGGCCATGACACTAACAACTGTAAGACCCTCAAGAACATTATTTAGGACATACTCGATAAGGGTGATCTAGTTTTGGATAACCCAAATTCATCAGCTAACTATAACTTGGATGTCTTTAGGAATCCATTTATTGAGCACTTCTCTTCTCAAAATAAAGTTTAGGCAATGACTAAACATACACATGATCACATCATCCACACTATTGATGTGGTCTTTGCCTCAATGTCAGCCCAACCTGCTCCACCTTCTCCTCTTCCCCAAGTAGAGGATCCTAACATACCTATCTTATTCCCTTAGGTAGAGGAACCTATTTTGCTTCTTTTTCTTCCACAAGAAGAGGGCCCACTTCTACCTATTCTTATTCCATGTGAAGAGCCTATTGTGCTCATTCCCCTCACACACATTTTTCCTATTCTTATACCACCTAAAGAACATGCATTACCCTTTCCTTAACCACATGTTGAGGGGGGTATCATACCTTTTCTATTCTACCTCAAGGATCCTTCTTCACTTGCTTCTCCTCCACCAATGGAAGGTGGTGCCTCATCCACTCCTCTTTCATGTGTAGAGGAGCCCATTTCATTTTATCTTAGGATAGTCAAGGGATTGATTATTCCTACTCACATTGAGCCTATTTTAATACTTATCTTACCCATGGAAGAGCACACTTTGTTAGTCCCTCATCTACATGTTAAGGGGGAAATTATCTTGGTTGTTTATTTGCCTAAGGAGTTAGCTTCATCAGCCCCTCCCTTACCATTAGAGAATCATGTATCTTCTCCTACCTTAGTTGAGGAGGATCTCATTATGGTTCTTTCCCATCTTTGGCCTGAGGTGGCCACTACCAATAATGTTCCTCTTTTGTAATCACTTGAGTCTTCTATGGAAGTGATAGTAAGTGTAGACACCGAAATCGTGTCTAACCTTGGTCATTCCCCCCCTTAGTCTATTCCTAACCCATTCCTAAACCTTGCCCTTACTAATTTAAAATAATAAACTTATTAACCCCCCCTCTTTTAACCCCTCTCCTTTGACACCTCGCCTAGGACACCTCGCCTTGGACTATTTCCCATCCTATGACTCACCCAAGACCTATTCTTACTTCCCTCTAACCGCCTAACCAACTCTCGTGCGTATTTAGCCCAACCTTCAACATTATCCAATGGATCTTGCACTTGGCGGATGGAGAACAGGCTTGGTGGCTCTTTTACCCATTCTCCACCCGCCGATGTCGATCAACTACTGGCCGACGCCAGCGGAATCACCAACGTCGATTTTACTTAAACCATTTCTCTACCCTCTTTCGGACTAATCACAAAATTCACAACTGACTAATCTCTGGTGAGCTAACAGGTGAATCAAAAACCCTCTTCTGGCAAAACAAAGTTCTCATGCTCTTGCTTTCTGGTATTTTGGCTTCTTGTTCTCTTGCAGGGATCAGTATTCTTGACAACATTTCTTAGGCACTGAGATCTTGCATCAGACGCTTTTGCACTAGGACTGCATAATATCTCCATCAACCATCAAACACAGCTAAGGATTTGTACTATTTTTATTTAGTATCATTTCATTTATACTAGCACTCAGTCTACTGTCTATTCCACATCCTCGACCCAATCTCCTCTGTTTTTCTCAGAGAGGCTGAAAAGCCCTCTCTCCCGTTCATCTTCTTTTTGCCTCTGTCACCAATCCAGTCCATTCCCAGACAATATTCTCAGTCCCTTAGACCTCAAGTAATCCCACACAGACCCTCAGACGAGACCATAGTCCATTCTACAGACCAGAAACCAAACCTGTATCCAGCTCCTGGCCATTGCCCTGACCGATGCTGATCACTTCCCCTATCGACATCGGTGGCCTCCTAACCAACGCTGGCAATACCACCAACGTCAGCGACTGTGTAAATCAGATTACTGCTAAATAGGTACGCTTTTACTTTCAGTTCTTTCATTTTATCTTTCATCATTTATCACTTTCTATCTCTATCATACTCTGTTTTAACAGTGGATTGTCATCCTCTAAGAAGCCTTAGCACTTCTAGGATCAAGCTTCTGCTTGGCAGTCCACCCTTTTGTCATCTAACGCCTTCTTTGTCTTAGTCTCTTTCTTTTGTAGGTGTCATTCCTCCATAGCCAAAGAGGAGCTCTCACGACGTCTGGATAACGGTGCGCACGACTTCATCCAGGTACATACAAGCCTTAGACCATATCTCTTAGTTTCTTATTCTCCTTTTGAATGTGAAAGCAAAATCTAGCATAGAAATATTTTGGCACGCCTGGTGGGATGCTTAGGACCTTCCTTGGGTTCCTTTCCTTCTTTTTTCATTTAGGTGCATTAGGTTTCTCCCTCTTCACCTCTTTCTTCTCTTCTTAAAGACATCATATGCAGGAATAAAAAGAACCTTTCTTTCTTTTCTTGAATTTCTAGAGTAGTCAAAAATCATATTCTTCAACCCTTTCTCAAACTTGTTTTCATTTGAATTCATATTTTGACTTGGGGCTTAAAATACATTGCATTCCATTTCTGCTTGCTTACATTTCTTAGTCCACACTTAGTAATTAATAACCACATATTAAATTAATCGTAGATCACTTGATGTTACATGACCAAACCACTTGCACCAAATCAAACATCAAACTCACTTGAGACAAGGCCCGACTGGGATTTCATCACCCAACGGATACCTTACCCATTCCGGCAATCCCACTTGGATTTCACCACCAAGGGGAAAACCCACTCTGTTCTCTGGCAGAGTCTAATCTATAGGGAAAGTATATTTTGGCTAAGCAAAACCAGCTCACCACTAGGATCGTGAAGTGAGGGGAGCTTTCTCCTTAGCACCAGGCCAGTACGAAACCTAACATAGACTTTTGAGCACCTAAACATACCTGAAACCATCTCTAAACTACTTCTTCTAAGACCCGTCTCATAAACCAAACTTCCAAACACTTTTTAAGGCATAAGCCAACATGATCCTAATAAAATTATTCTTAGGGATTCAACATTTAGGATCTCCCTGCATTCATCTTATTTTCTATTTTTATCTGGTTTTTTGAGCTAGTAAGGACGTTTTCTTCTTTGTTTCCAAAAACTTTTAAATTTTTTTGAGTTTTTGGAAAACACAGTAACTGACATCGGCCTTATAACCGATGTCGGCAACTTTTCTTCACTGGTATCGGTTATCTGACTGACATCGACGGAATTCTTCACCGGCATCGGTTCTTTTACTGACATCGGTCACTGTCAAATCTTTTTTATCCCAAAAATAGCAAGCTTAAAATCCAACTTTCTTCCTGTCTAAACACCCATTCTAAGTTTTTGGAACTGAAAAAACATAGTTTTCTGAAACCTGACCCTTTTTTGCCTTGAATGGTTTTGACATGCACTCAAACCAAGGCTCTTCTTGACCACGCTAGATAACAACCACTTCCGCCTTCACCACCCATAACTAGTCCTATAATGGAGTTCCACTCGGAGACTGAAAGAACTCCTACTGTCCCAGAAGGGGACCAAGATTTTGCACGATTTTTGGACCTCAACGCCAAATCCTTGTAGCACTATCTCGCGCACAACCAAACGCGAGACCTCTTAGGCAACCCGATCTATGGGATGCCCACTTCCTTAGCCGAGACAATGATCACATCAACAGTATCTACAATTCAACCCATAGATAATCAAGCCAACATTTCGACTAATAACCCATCTGTGTCCTACCTTCAAAATTTAGCCTCTCCTTCTAGACCTACTTCCATGGGGGTTACGATACCCCCTCAACATCAAACTACTCAACCAAATCCTTTCCAAAACCTAGTGGTCTCCATCCCCCCTACTCTTGCACCTATCAACACAAGAGTAACTGTCTACCCTTCAACAAATCCGGCCACACCTCAACCATCTTTGATGGCTCCTATCCAATTTATGCCTACCAACCCCATAATACAAGTGCCCTTTGCTTCAACTTCCGTCCCGATAACTAGTTACCCATATGTTGCGTCTACGCAACCAATCACGTCATATGTCCCTCTCAATATCTTTCAAGCACCCTATAATCTAGGGGGCGCTCCACCTGCTAATCCGTCAACAGATATCATCAAAATGCTGATGGACAAGATGTCCAGCCTAGAGACCTCTGTTTCTGGCTCATGCAATGCTCTCTCATATGAGCAAATTTGTAATGAGCCCATTCATCCTTCTATCTCGATTAGGCCATATCCCAGCCAGTGGGAACTTCCTAAATTTTCTCGCTTTCAAAGCAAGGAAGACCCACAACAACACTTACGGGCATTTAGACATGCCTATTACCTTATTGTCCATGACAATGCGTTGCTCTTACGCACGTTTCCTATGTCTCTCTCAGGTGTTGCACTTGACTGGTACAACTCTCTTCCCAGCCATTCCCTCTTCACATTTACACAGCTGGCCCAGCTCTTTCTTGATCACTTCTCCATCAACATCGCCAAGAAGGTCTCGATCACGGACCTCTATACTATCCACCAATTCGAGGACAAATCCATAGCTGACTTCGTTGCTCACTAGAGAGGTCTCATCAATCAACTCTCCTTTTCCTTACCCTAACCCGAACTTATTGAACTTTTCTCCCGAGCTTGCGCTAAACATATTTCTTCCACCTTACGGGTTTAGACCTTCCGTACCTTCAACGAAGCCTTCACAATGGCCCACAAACTTGAGTCACGTGCCATTGAGGAGAATAAAGTCAAGTTGCGGAGCAAGAATCCCAACTCCAAGACTAATGACCACTCTTCAAAATCTTCCTCATCTAATTCAAAGTCTAAAACTTTAGCAAATGATGTGGTCATTAGATCTTCCTCCTCTTCCCCTTCAACTAACCAGCTTGAGCCATCCATGTCTCAGAGTGCCACCCACCAATTCTAGCAGAGATACGTACAGGGACAGTATAATCCAATCAGAGAATCTTACGCATCTGTGCTAGAAAAACTTGTCAAACAAGGGGTCATCAATCTCCCCTAGATCCGACCACCTCCACAATTTGACCCTTCACGCGCCATCCCTGCGTGGTATAGGGAAAATGACTTTTGTAATTACCACCGTGTCAAAGGTCATGACACGGATAACTGTAAGACATTTAAAAACATAATCCAAGACATGCTTGAAAAGGGTGACCTTGTCTTAGATAATCCCAATGCACCTCCTAATCAGGGCATCTACATCTTCAAGCAACCATTTCCCAACCATCCACCAGCCCAAAATAATGTCCAGACCTTGATTGACAACACTCATGAACATAACATTCAAACAGTCAATACGGTCTTGCCCCTCATTCTCAACCAACCTCAAGAAGTTAGTCCAGCACATGTAGACGAGCCTCTTTCTCCAGTTAGTTCTCTGTCAACCTCTCTCATCTTAGAGGATGCCTCGACCCTACCAGCACCACCTGTTTCACCATCTTCCTTCTTACTACCCATGGAGGACTTAACCTTTCCCACTCCTCGACCACAAGTGGAGGGCACAATCATTCCTACCCTTTACCCACTTGAGGAGCCTCATTCTCCAGTTTCTTCTCCTCCCAGGGAAGAACCTGCCTCTCCTTCGTCTCCAATCAAGGATGAACCTGTCATGACTTCATCATGCTTTGGGACTAAGACTACTACACCCATCTTGTCTTCGACCCTGCAAACGTCAACATCTTCTCAAGAACCCAAACCCCATCCATCATCTTCTCAACCATTTTCTCAGTTAGTGGAGAAAATCAGACTTCTCCCTGCAAAGAAAGTGGAAGGTCAGATATTGTGGGAGCATCTCAAAACTCTTCAACATGCCTGTGCCCTCTCATCTCATGCTGCTAATCCTCCCAAGGCGCAATCTCCCACAACCCTTAGCAAAAACCAAACTCCCATTTCTAAACCTCAACTAACCCCATCAACACCAAAACCCGCATCTACCCTATCTAAACCTATCAAGTCACTCAGCGTTTGCCCTATCTCTACCCTCACTCACCCGCAAGTAAAGGTGGACCTAGACCAGAGCTCGACCAATAGTAGTCTTCCAACCAAATCAAAGAAGACTATCAAAACACAGAGGTAAACGCCTCCTCCTCCATCACCATTGCCCTCCATTTTGGGCCCCCATCCTTTGACCTTGACCAGAGTCCTTCCCACTCTATCCTTTAATCAAAACCAATTGCCTCCTTTGCTTCCTTTGCCTACCTCCAGTCCACCCTCTTTCAAAAAGATGACACCTCCCATGAATAAAGTGCGGTCTCCACTTGTCGCCACACCATCAACCCACAAGGTGGTACGGAAGCCTCCTCCAACTCTGCCTAAGCAAAAGTCACCGGTATCGCACGCATCAGCGGGAATGGATCCTTTAGTGGGTTCATACTCCCTGATATTACACCAAATTTTGTAGACTTCTAGCATAACCCTTCCATCCATCAGCCCTTTCCAACCCCTCAGATCTAAGACCTCCTGGTTCGACGACACGAAGATTTGCTTATATCATCATACACCAGGACACGATACTGAAACTTGTTGTGCCCTCAAAACCATCATTTGCTAATATCTGGAGAAAGACACTCTTCTCTTTGAGGACACTCTTGACCGACCCCTGACTCCTCATAACCCTCCGACCTCTTTAAACCCGTCAACATCTCATCAACAGGTTATAACCTCTTCATCTCCTTCACCTCCTATCTTTGAAATTAACGCCATCCATATAGCCACTAGGTCACAAAAGGATAAAGCAAAGGAAAAAGCTGCTATCCCTTGGACCTATCCTTTTGTCCAATCACCTCAACCACCAAAAACCAAGATTTCCATCTTAGGTGCATCCCAACCTGCTTCTTCCGAGGCAATCAAAGACTCTATGATAAAACAACTTCACCAAACGCTTGTGAAGATGACCTTATGCGACCTTATCCAAAGCTCCCCTCAGCATCGTCAAGCCCTTATCAAAGCCTTACAGGTAGCAGAGGTCCAACCTGAAGACCCTCAACCACTAGCTACCCTAGTCCATTCTTTATCCCTTGTCACCTCTATCACTTTCAGTGATTCTGAGATTCCTACCTCTACCTTGGAAGATCAAGACGCTGCTCTTTTCATCACAGCCTACATTGATCGAACCTACATTAAGCGAGTTATGATTGATGGAGGTGCTAGCATTAATATCATTTCTACCCATGCCTTTGATCAGTTGGCTCTTCCCAAGAATTGCGTATCAAAAATCGATGCAATCCTTAAATCTTTTAATGACACTACCGCTAACACTATTGGCACTGTTGTCCTTCATATTCGCATTGGTCCACGCATAATCCCAAAGCTCTTCTACATCATTGAGGGAGAATTCCAGTACAACATGCTATTAGGATGACCTTGGATCTGCACCATGGCTTGCGTCCCTTTAACACTTCACCATTGTGTCAAATTTGAACATGACAAACAAGTCCATGTCATTCCAGCTGACCCATCTCCTTTTAAGACTTGTAATACCACCTATCAACCAAACAATGTTCTTATTCCTATCAAATCACCAACCCAAACATCCACTCCATCTGTAGAAGCATGAGCTAGTACGCAAACAACAGTTGCAACCACATCACCTTCTCAAAACAACCAAGGACCCCATGGATGACATCTTCCAAAAACTTTCTCTTGGGGAATATCGCCTACTTACTCTAGACATGTTCCAGACTCCTCAAGAGTATGGACAGCTTCATCAGAATCCAAACTATGACCATTGGATCAGAATGGTCATTCCTTATGGTCCTCCTAGCCTACAAACCAACCTCGTCTATGGGGTGCTGGATCAAGCTCCTACTGACGGGAATCCTTCCTCATCACCTCAACTATTCACATCTAATTTCTCCTTTCTTGGCAACCCCACCTTTGCACATACCTACCTTTATAGGTGTGCATGGAAGGGGTTTGGTTTTGGGTGATACGAACAAGGCTCCCATCGGCCTATTGAACCACCCAATGATGATTATGATAAGAAACCCTATGGATTGGGTTTCCAAGAACCCATTGAGGCTTCTGCAATTCTTTGCCCCGAACCCACCATTGACTAATCTCTTCCAGACTCGCCTATTCTTCCTTCCTCACCTACGGAGTCAGTGGTTTCCATCCCTCCTAGTTTTTTTTGCATAAACACCATCCGCTTGGAACCCCTAACCTATCAACTCAACGGGGTTCCCAGATCTCTTCCTCTCATTTATCCCAGCATGATAGACGATGAATCAGCAACCATCAACACTGTTCACTACATAGATGACGACGCCATTCTTACGTATATGGGTGCCAATGATTCTTTCATTCAGCGCTCCCTCCCTTCTGAAATGTAGGTTATGTTAAATGAATCAACCATTAACATTAACCTTCCATCTTCTGGTGTTCCTCATGTCTTAAAGATTGGTCAATCTTTAGATGCTCAGGAGCAGCTTGACTATACCCAGTTCCTCTCCGACCATAGCAAGGCCTTTGCCTAGACTTACAGTGACATGCCTGGCATTGACCCCACCATCGCTACCCATAACATCGTCACAAACCCAGAGGCTAAGCTTGTTAGGCAAAATCTTCACAAAATGCATCCTCGTGTTGCACTTCTGGTCAAAGAGGAGCTTCAGCATCTTCTCTTTGTCTCTTTCATCCAACCCATTGATTATTCGCAGTGGGTATCTAACATCGTTCCTGTTACCAAAGTGACTGGGGGGATCTGAATCTGTACGAACTATCGTGACCTCAACCTGGCTTGCCCCAAGGATGACTTTCCTCTTCCCAACATTGACCAGCTTGTTGATCTCACGGCCGGTCATGAGATGTTATCTCTCATGGACGAGTTTTCAGGATATAATCAAATCCTGGTTGCACTGGAAGATCAGCACAAGACCACTTTCATTACCCCATGGGGGACTTTCTGCTATCGGGTCATGCCTTTCAGCTTAAAAAATGCAGGTGCCACTTATCAGCGTGCTATGACCTACATTTTCCATGATCTCCTCCACAAAATCATGGAGGACTATGTGGATGACCTACTAGGCAAGTCCAAACTCTGCCATGACCATCTAACCATTCTCAAAATCATATTTTCTCGACTTCTTCAATACAATGTTTGCCTTAACCCCAAGAAATGTGTTTTTGGGGTCCTCTCTGGTAAGCTTCTAGGCTTCATTATTTCTTTTTGTGGCATCGAGATAGATCCTGCCAAGATCCACGCTATCCTTGAAATACTGCCCCCGTCCAATCTCAAGCAAATTTGCAGTTTACAAGGGAAGCTCCAGTCCATTCGATGTTTTATCTCGCAGCTTTCTGATCACTACCAACCTTTTCATCATCTTCTCAAAAAAGACATCTCTTTTACATGGGATAAGGACTGTCAAGAGGCTTTTGAAGCCCTTAAATGCTATATGATCTCCCCACCAGTCCTCATTCCACCTCAAGATGGCAAACCCTTTTACCTTTATATCTCAGCCACTAATCATTCGTTAGGTGCCATGATTGCACATCGAGACAAGCATCACCGCGAGCAAGCAGTTTACTACATCAGCCGAACACTGGTCGACTATGAAACTCGGTACACCCAAACTGAGAAACTCTATTTGGCGTTAGTCTTTGTTGCTACTAAGCTCCGCCATTATCTTCTTAACCACAAAACATTTGTCATCACTCACACCGACCCTCTCAAGTATATGCACTCCAAGCCATATCAAAATCAACGTATGGCTTGGTGGCTCATGTTGCTTGCTGAGTTTGACCTCAAATTTGTCTAGCAAAAATCTATAAAAGGGCAAACAATCGCTGATCAACTAGCAGATGCTCCTCTTCCTGACAATCAACCTTCTCACTATGAGTTTCCTGATGAGTCCATAGCCATGCTTTCCACCGATGACACCGTCTATTAGATGACCATGTTCTTTGATGGCTCCAAATGTCAACTCGGTCGGGGTGCCGAGGTCATTCTCATCCCTCTCGAAGGGGAGCCCATGCCTCTATCTTTTAAACTCGACTTTGATTGTACCAATAATATGGCCAAATATGAGGCCTTAATTTTGGGACTTCAGACCGCCCTTTCTCTCAACATCAAGACCATCAACATCTTCAGAGACTCACAGCTCGTCGTCAATCAAGCCAACGGGTCATACCTCTGCAAAAATGAAATTTTGCAAAGGTACAAAAACTGTACTGACATTCTCCTTGCATCTTTTGACTATTACCTCTTGTAGACTGTTCCTCGATCCACGAATAAGTTTGCCGACGCCATGGCTTCTCTTGCTTCGCATATCCCATCTTCTTCATCTGCATCCAAACTTTTTGTCACGATACATCATTTGTTGTTACCTTCTTATCTCTCTCCTAACATTAATCATGTTAACACTATAGACTCTAGCCCATGGGATGACTGGTATAAGCAACTTGTGGACTACTTATCTCTTTCTATCATTCCTCCCAACCTCTCTAGCAATGCACGGCGAGCTTTCATCAAACGCACCGCTCGCTATACCATGCTAGATGGTCTTCTCTATAAGCGAGGTTTTGACGGCCTCCTTCTTCACTGTCTCACCTCCACTGAAGCCTCTCATGCCATTAATCAAGCCCATGATGGGATTTGTGGCAGACGCTTTAGTGGGAATTTAGTTGCCAAGCACATCCTTTGTCTGGGCTATTATTGGCCTACTCTTCATCAAGACTGTAGCGATTATGTTCGGTGTTGCATCAAGTGTCAGTAGCATGCTAACTTGCTTCATCTCCCTAGCCACGCCTTACAAGTTGCTCAATATTTTTGGCCTTTTTCATAGTGGGGCTTAGATCTCATCGGTGAGATTAACCCTCATTCGTCTCTTTGTCATCAGTCCATCATCACCGCCACTGAGTATTTCACTAAGTGGGTGGAAGTTGTTCCTCTTGTCTCCACAAAAGTCGACAAGATCATCGACTTCATCAACACCCACATCATCTATCGTTTTGGTGTCCCTCATAAGATCATCACTGACAATGGCAAGTCCTTCAAAAACAAAACTATCCAAAAGCTATGCAACTCATTTGGCATCAAGCTCAGTTTCTCTTCGCCTTACTACCCACAAGCAAATGGGTAGGCCGAGGCTTCCAAAAAAATTCTGACTAAAATTCTCATGAAGGTAGTCAACGACACAGGAAGGGATTGGTACATTCACATTCCCTTCGCTTTGTGGGCCTACCGCACTAGCATTCGGACCTCTACAGGTGCTACACCTTTTTCTCTTGTGTACGGAACATAGGCCATCTTACCTCTTGAAGTACAAATCCCGTCTCTTCGCATTTCTCTACATGACATCCTTTCCAATGATGACTTTCATCAAGATCACTTAGCTCAACTAGAGTTACTTGATGAATGCCGTCTTGCTGCCCTTAATCATCTCCATGTCTATCAACATTATATCAAATGAGCCTATAACAAAAATCTGAGAGAACGAGATTTGAATATCGGAGACCTCATCCTCAAAGAGAATCAACATGTGACTAATATGGAGTGAAGTAAGCGAGGCAAATTTGCTCCTAATTGGCTCGAACTTTACATCATCACGCACAAGTATGGATCAGGGACTTATCGTCTGTCTTCTCTTGAAGGCCAGCTAGAACCTGAGCCCCTTAATGCGTTGCATCTACGATCATTTTACTGCTAGTTGAGTACTCGTTTACTTAACATTTAACTTGAGCTCGTCCCTTGAGCAATCCCCCATCCCCTTAAACCCAATTTCTTTTAACCCTATTCCCCATAACAAATCCTCTAAAACCCTTTTATATAGTATGGATGCTTTGTCCTAATAAAAGGGAGTCCTTGAAATTCTATAAGTCTTGTCTATGACCCAAATTCCTATAAAAAATAAATCAAGATGTCAAAATATCCAAGGTCACTATATCAAGCTCAAAATTAAAAAGGCAGACTGCTCCCTCGAAGGACAGCTGTACTACCATTGCTATAGCTAATAGACTACTCCCTCGAAGGACAGCTATTCAAAAGCCCTCTTATTACGCAAAAATCTAGACCACTCCCTCGAAGGATGGCTATGACTAAATCTGGAAATAACAACACTATCTTAGAAGCTTCCCGCATCGGTCAGCTTCACAACTGACCACCAAGCACAACGACATCACTATACAGGCTTCCCACATTGATCAGCCTGCGCAAAAAAAAAAAAAAAAATGGGGGGTCATGGACTTGACTTATACTTGTCTCAGGGTCTCCTATAAAAAGGGGCAAGGTTATCTCTGCTCTTACAATGGGTTTACCCTATTTTCCTCCTATCCTAACACCTGCTCAAGGAACTTCGAGCTCACTTTAATGTAAAAGTGATTCGATTACCACTCTAACACAACTTATGGTCAACGATGCAACGCATGAATGGGGTTCTTGGTTCTAACAACCCCAATCTATGCTGTCCTTTTGGTCCTTGTCAATGAAAGGGCGAATATACCTTTCACTTATCTTTCACACTTTGGTCACATTCAACCAAACCCTTTTCTACCATGACCATGACCATGACCTTGACCCTGACCAGACCATCAACCACTTCAACCCTTCCTCCCTTTTTGGGAGAACTACATAGGCCTGAGGCCCCTAAATGACAGGGGCTATGTAGGCAGCACTCAATTGACATGGGGTCTTCTGGGGTTAGCTCGGCCATCCCTTCATCACATTCCTTCATCGCTTTTCTTCCAACCTTCCATTTTTCATCACCTTGCCCCCAATCAATCAGCTCTCCAGTACAAGTCATCTTGGCACCCTGGGGCACACTTGAGATCACTTTTGCCTCTGCTCACATCAACCACTAGACCTTGGAGATCATAACTATCTCCTTCGACTATGACCACTTCCAAAGCGCATTTACCTTGGTTGTTTTTGCCTGTCTGCTACCTCATGAATGGCTAGCAAAATTGTGCGCATATTTTTGACCTTCACAAAGTATAGGATCGCAAGTTGGTTGACCCCCACTACTTGTGACATTTTTTGTGTTTTTGGGAGCACTTCCTGAGCCTGGGATACCTGGAACACAATGACCCATTAGATTTTTAGCTTAGACTGAATAACCCAATCAGCTACGACTATATGTTGGGGCCCGATTACTTCAATTTTGGCACTCCTTGACCCTTGACCTATGACTATTTGCCCTGACCATCTCATGAACTGGTGTACACGCAATCATGACTTTTGTAGCATTCTCACTCTATCTTCACCATCTTCATCCACTCTTTGTCAAATCAGCACCCGATTTCAGTTTCCTTTCCCTTGACTCCTGCTTTGAGGGGGAATACCTCATCCATTCAGGGCAACCAATCCTCCTATTTTTGTCTTGCAGTTCACTTGGACAACCAACAAGACGAAATCAACCTTATCCCACACCTAGGGCAACCAACTCCTATTTTTGTCTTGCAGTTCGTCTAGAACAACCAACAAGACAAAAAGGGGCAAAATGTAGACACCGAAATCGTGTCTAACCTTGGTCATTCCCCCCTTTGGTCCATTCCTAACCCATTCCTAAACCTTGCACTTACTAATTTAAAATAATAAACTTATTAACCCCCCTCTTTTAACCCCTCTCCTTTGACACCTCGCCTAGGACACCTCGCCTTGGACTATTTCCCATCCTATGACTCACCCAAGACCTATTCTTACTTCCCTCTAACCGCCTAACCAACTCTTGTGCATATTTAGCCCAACCTTCGACATTCTCCAATGGATCTTGCACTTGGCGGATGGAGAATGGGCTTGGTGGCTCTTTTACCCGTTCTCCACCCACTGACATCGGTCAACTACCAGCCGACGTCGGTGGAGTCACCGACGTCAGTTTTACTTAAACCGTTTCTCTACCCTCTTTCGAACTAATCACAAAATTCACAACTAACTAATCTCTGGTGAGCTAACAGGTGAATCAAAAACCCTCTTTCGGTGAAACAAAGTTCTCGTGCTCTTGCTTTCTGGTATTCTGGCTTGTTGTTCTCTTGCAGGGATCAGTATTCTTGATAGCATTTCTTAGGCACTGAGATCTTGCATCAGACGCTTTTGCATCGGGACTGCATAATATCTCCATCAACCATCAAACACAGCTAAGTATTTGTACTATTTTTATTTCAGTATCATTTCATTTATACTAGCACTCAGTCTACTGTCTATTCCACACCTCGACCCAATCTCCTCTATTTTTCCTGGAGAGGCTAAAAAGCCCTCTCTCCCGTTCATCTTCTTTTTGCCTCTGTCACCAATCCAGTCCATTCCCAGACAATATTCTCAGTCCCTTAAACCTCAAGTAATCCCACACAGACCCTCAAACCCTCAGACGAGACCATAGTTCATTCTGCAGACCAGAAACCAAACCTGTATCCAGCTCCCTGCCATTGCCCCGACCGATGCTAGTCACTTCCCCTACCGACATCGGCAGCCTCCTGACCGACACTGGCAATACCACCGATGTTGGCGACTATGTAAAGCAGATTGCTGCTAAATAGGTATGCTTTTACTTTCAGTTCTTTCATTCTATCTTTCATCATTTATCACTTTTTGTCTCTATCATACTCTATTTTAACAGTGGATTGTCATCCTCTAAGAAGCCTTAGCGCTTCTAAGATCAAGCTTCTGCTTGGCAGTCCACCCTTTTGTCATCTAATGCCTTCTTTGTCCTAGTCTCTTTCTTTTGCAGGTGTCATTCCTCCACATCCAAAGAGGAGCTCTCACGACGTCTGGATAACGGTGCGCACGACTTCATTCAGGTACATACAAGCCTTAGACCATATCTCTTAGTTTCTTATTCTCCTTTTGAATGTGAAAGCAAAATCTAGCATAGAAACAGTAAGGCCTATGCCAATTTTATCCAAATCCTTCTCATGGTTGGTAGGAAATCTTAGTTTTTTTGACTCCAAGAAGCTAGATCATGCAACATTTTGGGATCAGCTCAAATTTCCTTTCCCTACACAAAAATATTCATCTTTGATTGCTAACCCTTTTGTAACCATTTATTCCAAGGTGTTTGATAAGGTTCAAGCTCATTCTCCTCCATCAAAGGATGCTCAATCCCCAACATCAAAACCTCCACCATCTCAAGCATCCACCACACTAAAGCAAATCAAATCTTTAGGTGTTCACCTAGTGTCCCATATAACTCATCCAAAAGCAAAGTTAGATTTGAACCCTCCTACACCTAGGAAGAATGTCAAGCTTCCTAAGACTCATTGATCTACTACACCATCAACTTTGCCTTTAATCATGGGGCCACACCCCTTAACTTTGGTTAAATCACCCCACACCTTGGGGAACCAAAAAACAAAGTTACCAGTGCTCTTGCCTCTACTTGATGGTAGTCCCTTAACCTCTATCATCTTGACACCTATCACTAAAAAGGTGTCAACAAAAATTGTGGTCATGCCTTCACCCAAAAAGGCACCATGTAAAACCCCTCCAACACTTCCTAAACAAAAGAAGGTGTTGACCCCAGTTGCAACAACAAGTACAAGTCCATTTGAAGGCTCTCATGCCTCTCTTTTATACCAATTATTGTAATCATCTTACATAACCCTTCCCTTAATTAAGCCTTTTCATCCTCTCAGACTAAAACCTTCTTGGTTTGATGACACGTAGGTTTTTTTATATCATCAATCACCTGGACATGATATAGAGAGTTTTAAATCTCTCATAGCTATCATCCAACAACACTTTGGTATAGACACTCTTTTCGAGGAGCCCCTCATAAATTTCCTTATTGCTCTAAAAGTTTCACCTATGAATTCTCATACTTCCTTTCCTAAATTTGAGCCTAAGGATGCACGCAAGAGTCCTTAACCACCTTCACCACCTATATTCTAGATTAGCTTGATTCATGTGGCCACTTAGTCATAGAATCAAAAAGATAAAGGCAAGGAGAAGGTTACAACACCTTGGGTTCATCCATTTTCAAAAGATACTCCCCCTAAAAAACCCAAGATTTCTATCTTGGGTACTATGAAACCAACATCTTTAGAGGTGGTTTAGGACTCCATGGTCAAGCAACTACACCAAAATCTTGTGAAGATGTCCTTATATGACCTAATCCAAATCTCATCTTAGTGTCATCAGGCCTTGATTAAGGCCCTTCAAGTAGTTAAGGTTCATCTCAATGATCTCCAACCTTTCTTAGCTTTTATAGGCTCCCTCAATATTGTATCCCTAGTTTCATTTAGTGATTCTAAGATTCCCTCTCATCACCCTGATGACTAAGACCCCACTCTTTTCATCATAGCATATATAAACCAAAATTGTGTTAAGAGAGTCATGGTTAATGGGGGTACTAGTATTAACATCATCTCTACTCATGCTTATAAGAAATTAGATCTCCTTGATCATTATATGTCACAATCAGATGTAGTTCTTTGCTCCTTCAATGATACCATGGCTACCTTAGTTGACATGGTCATGCTTCATATTTGTGTTGGTTCTCACACTATTCCAAAGATCTTCTATGTTGTCAAGGGTGATTTTTAATACAATATCCTACTTAGATGTCCATGGATACAATGCCATGACTTGTGTGCCCTTGACTTTGTACCATTATGTTAAATTTGAGTATGAGGGTTAGGTGCACATCATCCCAGCTAATCCTCCTCTATTTAAGACATGAAAAATGACTTATAGGCCCAATGGCATTCTTATACCATTAAAAGCATCTCCTCTTCCTCCTAATTTTGAGGCTTCAATAAGCTTAGAGCTACCTGTGACTCAGATTCTTGAGAAAGATCTTATGGAAGATGCCTTCAATCACCTCACTCTCAGTAAATATCATCTCCTCATGTTAGATATGTTGCATACTCCACAAGAGTATGGAATATTACATATGCATCCCCAATATGATTCTTGCATTGGGATGGTCATACCATATGGTCCTCCTAATATTTACATGAATCTAATGTATGGGGGGACTAATAGTGCTCCTACCATGGGAAATCCTCTCCCTTCTACCCAACTCTTCACATGTGACTTCTCCTTCCTAGGAAAACTTAGCTTTGCTAACACTTATCTATATAGGTGTGTCTAGAAAGGGTTTAGTCTGAGCTAATATGAATAGGGATCTAATACACCCATCAAGCACCCCACCCACAAAACCTTTAGAAACACCAAGAAGTAGTATGGTGAGGGTTTCAAAGAGCCATCCAAACTCGCTAAGGTTCCCCATGTTCTGATCATTGAGGAGCCTTTGCCTCCTTCTCCACCTTCACCTATCCCCCCACCTTCTCTCATAGATTCAAAGGTATCCATACCTCTTGGTTTTTTTTCATGAACTCTATTCACTTGTTACCTAAGCTTAACCTATCAATGTGATGGGGAAACAAGGTCCCTTACCCTCATTCATCCTGACATGATCGACGATAACTCTCCAACAATCACTAAAATCTTATATCAAGATGATAACTCCATTATTACCTACATGGGAGCTGAAGGCTCCTATATTCTAAAGTCATTCCCCTTTGAGATGAAAAATATGATAAATTAATCAACCATTGATATCAATTTGTAGTCTCCAAATAACCCTCACATTCTTAAAGTTGGTTAATCCTTATATTATGTTTAATAAAAATATTATGCCACTTTCCTCAAAAATCATAATAAAGGTTTTACTTGGTCATACAATGATATGCTTGGCATAGATCCTACGACTATAACCCATAACATTATCATAAATCATGAAGCTAAACCTATTCATCAGAAGCTTTGCAAGATGCATCATTGCATTACCCTTCTCATCAAAGAGGAGCTTCAGTGCCTCTTATCTATCAACTTCATTCAACCCATTGATTACCCATAATGGGTCTCTAGCATCATCCCCATCAACAAACCTATAGGGGGAATTCATATTTTCACTAATTTTTGTGATCTACACCTTGCGTGCCAAAAAGATAATTTCCCTCTACCTAACATTGACTAGTTAGTGGATCTTATGACTGGCCACAAGATGCTTTCTCTCATGGACAGATTCTTTGGTTACAATTAAATCTTGATTGCTCCTAAAGACCAGCATAAAAACATTTTCATTGCCCCATGGGGAACCTTTTGTCATCATGTTATGCCCTTTGGATTAAAAAATGCTTGGGTTACTTACCAATGTGCGATGACTTACATTTTTTATGACTTCCTTCACAACATCATGGAAGACCACATGGATGATTTGCTCAGCAAATCTAAGCATCAACCATTTGGAAATCCTTGAGATCATCTTTGAACATTTTATATGATATAACATTCATCTTAACCCAAAGAAGTGCATCTTTGGGGTCCTCTCTGGTATGATACTAGGCTTTATCATTTCTCTCCATGGTATTGAGGTTGATCCTACTAAGGTTTGAGCCATTATATAAATGCCTCAACCCAAAAAACCTCAAGCAACTTCATAGTCTGCAAGGAAAATTATAGTCCATTTGGTGTTTTGTCTCCCAATTATCAGATAGATGTCAGCCATTTCATCAATTTCTTAAAACTAATCTCTTCTTTGAGTGGAGTGAGGAGTGTCAAAAATCATTTGATTCCCTTAAAGGTTATCTTCTTTCCCCACCAATCTTCATTCCACCTAAGGAGGATCAACCTTTCTATCTCTATATTTTGACAACAGATCACTCCATCGGTGTTATGATTGTGCATAGGGATGACAACCACAAGGAGCAAGTTGTCTACTATATAAGCTAAATGCTTATAGACTCTAAAACTCAGTACACTCACACCGAGAAACTTTGTCTCAATTTAATCATTGTGGCTTATAAGCTTTGACACTATCTCCTTAATCATAAGACCTACATCATCACTAACACCAATCCCCTCAAATATATGCACTCTAAGACCTATCAAAACTAGTGCATGACTAATTTTCTTATGCTTCTCACTGATTTTCATTTAGAGTTAATTCATCAAAAATCAATCAAGGGGAAAACAATTGTAGATCAGTTGGTTGATGCTCCTCTTCTTGACACAAAGCATTCTAATATCAAATTTCCTGATGAATCCATCACCACACTCTCCATTTATGACAACCACATATTAAATGATGTTATTTTTTGATGTGTCCAAATGTCAAACCAGAGGGGGTGCAGGGGTCATCCTTGTTCCTCTTAATGGTGAACCCATGCCCTTATCCTTTAAACTAGATTTTGAGTGCACCAATAACATGGAAAAATATAAGGCCTTGGTTCTCAAGCTTTAGATAGCCCTTTTCTTTGGGTTCAAGTCCATCCACATCTATGGAGAATCCCAGATTATGATGAATCAAGTTAATGACACTTATTAATGTAAGAATTACATCTTACAATGGTATAAAAACTGTGTAGACACATTGTTGGCCTAATTTTTTAATTATCTCTTGAAAATTATTCCTCATTTGATAAACAAGTTTGTTGATACCATGGCCTCACTTACCTCACACATTCCCTCTTTGTCATCTTATTCGAATATTTATGTTATCATCCATCATCTAACATTTCCCTCTTACATTTTAGCAAACATGCTTTTTGTTGGTAATGTAGACACCAATTCTCATGATGTCTGGTACAAATAGTTAGTGGAAAGTCTCACTTACGGTATAATCCCCTCTGATCTTTTTAGAAATGGTAAGCATGCTTTTGTCAAAAGCACTATTCATTACACCATGCTGGGGGGTCTTCTTTATAAGTGAGGCTTCGATGGCCTCCTTCTTCACTGTCTAACTAGCACTAAAATCCCTTATGTTATTAAGAAAGTCCATGATGGAATTTTTAGTGGACACTTCAATGAGAATGTGATTTCTAAATGCATTCTTTGACTTGGCTATTATTGGCCAACCCTTAACCAAGATTTTTTGTGATTATGTTCAATGTTGTGTCAAATGCCAACAACATGTGAATCTTCTTCATGTACCAAGTCACACTTTGCAAGTGGCTCAAGATTTTTGGCCCTTATCTCAATGGGTTTTAGATCTTATCGATGAGATTAACCCACATTAATCTCTTTGTTATCAATCTATCATCACCGTGGTAGAATGTTTCACTAAGTGGGTAGAAGAAATTCCATTTATCTCCATAAAAGCTGACAAAAGTATCAACTTTATCAGTCATCACATTATTTACCATTATGGTATTCTACATAAGATCATTATGGATAACAGTAAATCCTTTAGAAAAAAATCTATCTAGAGGCTCTACGATTCATTTGGAATCAAACTAAGCTTCTCATCTCTTTATCATCCACAAGTAAATGGGTAGCTAGAATATTCTAACAAATATTTGACCAAAATTCTCATGAAATTAGTTAAGGACTCTGGTAGGGATTGACACATACATATTCGCTTTGCTCTATGGGCCTATCACACTAGAATTTAAACTTATATAGGTGCTACACCTTTTTCTTTGGTTTATGGTACTGAGGTAGTCCTACCTCTTGAAGTATATATTCTTTCTCTTCACATATCCTTACAAGATATCCTCTCTAATGATTATTTTCACCAAGAATGCTTGGCCTAACTTGAATTGCTTGATGAGTGTTGACTTGCATCTTTAAACCATCTTAAAATATATCAAGAGCACATCAAGAATGCCTATAACAAGCATTTGAAAGAGTGAGATTTCAATATCAGAGATCTCTTATTGAAGGAGAATCAAAATGTGACTAACATGGAGAAAAGAAAAAAGGGCAAGTTTTTCCCTAATTGGCTTGGACCATATATCATAACTCACAAATATGGATGAAGGGCTTATTGGTTATCCTCTCTTGAAGGAAAGCCAGAACTTGAGCATTTAAATGGATTGTATTTACAACCATTCTTTTTCTAATTAAGCATCACATCACTTCATGTCTAACTTGAGTTTGTCCCTTAAGCAAAACTTCTTCTATTTTACACACCTTCCTTTCACCCTTTTCCCTCTCACACTTTTGTCAATCTTTGAAGTATGGTAGTTTTGTCTTCATAAAGGGACACCCCTAAGCCTTTATATCCATGTCCATGACTAAAGTCCAAAAAAAAAAAGAACTTAGGATATAAATAAAATTCATTATTTCTTGGGTCACTATGAATGTGGACTGCTCCCTTGAAGGATAGCTATATAGCATATTACTGCTCCAATAAATAGACTGCTCCCTTGAAAGATAGCTATGAAAAGATAAAACAAATATATAAAGCATAGACCACTCCCTCAAAAGATGGCTATGTTAACTATGTTATAATAAGTATGACTTTGAATATTCTCATATCAATAAAATTCACATGACCTAATGAACTAATTAAAAATCTCATACATAGACTTCCCACATTGATCAGTCTATCTAAAAAAAAAAGACTTATGTCATGGACTTGCCTATGAAAGCTCTCAGGTTACCTAAAAAAAGGGCATATTATCTCACTAGAAGGTTTTCATTACCCATTTACCCCTTTGTTCATAATATTGTATTCCCCTATCTCTATTACCTATTAAATGTAAACAAAGGACTTAGAGATCGCTTGTCATGAAGTGAACTAGTCACTTATCCAATGCAACTATGTTTGATAGTATAACACATGAAAAGGGAGCATATTTATATGCCTCCCCATGCTACCTTATGGACCTCATTAATGAAAGAGCATAGTGCCTTTCATCTTAACCATCATGTTTATATGTTGGTTTTTCCTTTTAGAAATTATCTCTTGAGGTGAAAAATTGTTTGTTTTTAGTTCTGTAGTATACGTTTTGATCACTAAAATTAAAACTATATGCCTAGTATCAACCACATTTATTATCATAAGAAAGCATCATATTAATTGTTTTTGATAATCAACCTAACCATATTAACAATCCATATTTCAGTAGTTCATTTAATACAAATTCCAATTTGTGTTATGAGAATTATAATTACCATTTTCATCAATAGTTTCTATGAATACCAATACACATGAAAGCTATATCAACATCATTTTAACCATACACCATTGCATATATGGAAAATGCTGAAATGAAAAATCAGCATCATTCATTTTAAATCATACACCATTGCATATATGGAAAATGACGAAATGAAAAACCAACATAGTACATTTTATGCATACACCATCACATATATGAAAAAATACTAAGATGTGTCTAAACATTCAATTGTGCATGTACCATCACAAATATAGGAAATGATCTAATAACCTACTAACATGTTAGCATCATCATAACCATAATGCTTAAAATATAACATACTTACATACTAACAACATCATAACCATAACCATAACATTTAACATCTAAAATCATAACATGGCATCAATAATAACATCTATAATACCATCATCATCGTATATATCAAAATCATGTCATAATAAATGTATCATCTCATATATGTTGAATGTCATCGTATGCATCAATGCTACATTAGTACATATGTCTCTCTCTCTCTCAAAAATATACATCTCACATCTTTGACACAAAGGCTGGTATATGTATATACATCATATCAAAATAAAAAATATACAAAACTAGTCATGACCCTATAGTGTCACCCATGTCCTCAACTATTTATGACACTGGGAGATAAATACTATGCTATGGGTAGTCATCCACTATTGTACTAGATAGTCAACATACCTAGGGATCTATAGATGTGTCTTAAGGGCTTGTGTATAATAATCAATCTTTGCCAGAGTAGTGTTGTATCTCTCAATTGATATTATCTGTGGAGTCCCCATACTCCATACTATAGGTGCTTATGGTGTCTATATTGGTCCCATCATGCTAATAATAGGTGCTTATGGTAGTGCCTATGGTGATGGAAGAGGTGAAATTGCCTATCTATCCCTTAAGGCATCTCTCTTCAATCATAGGTGTAACCATCTCAATAGTAAATCCACTCATGTGGTCTAATGGTGTCCCTCAAGTGCTCACCTCACTCCACTCACTCTCAAGAGCTCTACAACTCTTCTCCACCACTCAAACCTCACCACCTAGCTCACACATGACATGAAATTGATGTTTTCACACATGAAACTCTAGATCTCCATGTTGGTAATTAGAAAATGACAAATAAGCTTTAAGGGGGCCACAAAACCCTTTTTTTCAAGTTTTATAAGCCATTAGTGTCAGTATTTCTATGCCCTAGGCAATTGACATCGATCAATACCCACCAACATTGATCTAGTATTTGATGATAGTTATGCCATCAATGTTGACAACCTCATAGACATCGGTCACCCCTTATCTAGGGAAACCAATTGCCAACCCTCCCTACTTCAAACTTTTCTATTAACTAAGAGTATGTGACCCTTTCATAGTCTAAAATGGACTATATTTGGTGAAATTAGAGATCATGTATATCTCCCAATCATGAAATCTAACTATGGGGTTCACTAACATCTCTGCCAACCATGACAAATGACTCTGAGATCACGTATATCTCCCAAACCAAACACACCCTTTATGATGACATTATTATTGTCACTAAGCTAGTTAGCACTATAATTTCTTTGAAGTTGGCTTTTTCATAGGTATTACAGATCATGACCTTGACTGGTCCCTATTGCCTGCAACCATTTTGTGTCTTCTAAGAGCACTTCTATTTTTAGATACTTGGGACACATCAACCATTGGTGATACACCTTTGATGATTTTAACCTGATCAACTGTCACTTATATATGTTGTGGACTAGTTATTTCCATTTTCATCCTCCTGACCTTATCCCATCCTTGGGGTAGAAAACCTTTATTTTTGTCTCGTAGCTTGTGTATACAACTTACAAGACAAAAGGGGGAAATGTAAACACCAAAATTTTACTAATCCATTGCATGATTACCTAGGTCACATTACCCCTCAACCCCTTTCTTATTTAATTTCATAACCTATGTATTTACCCTTTGTGCACATCTAATTAATTTAATTATTTAATTAAATCGGTTAAATCTCTTTTGACCACCTCGCCCCATGATTGGTTCTCACCCTCTGACTCACCCTAGGACCTGGTCATTCTATCCTAACCACTTAAGACCTATTTCCCCCCCCCATAACTCCTTAACTACCTAACCACCTCTTGAATTCGCATTATGACCATTTTCTAATGAGAAAACCCATTTATCAAAGTAAAAAGAAAGCTAAAAGGCTAAATATAGCCTATTTTACCTAGTCTTAGGGAACCAACGTCAGGTAGCCCTTGACCGATGATGGTGGTCTCATCAACATTGGTTACTTAGGCCTACTTCTAAATTGGACATAAGGTCAAAAAAATCATTCATTGGCATAGAGATTTCATTATCAAAACATTCTAGCATCACTATCAACATCTAGGCTTACCATCACTCTACATAAATTGTTCTAGATTAGGAATTGATGAACTGCATAGTGTTTTGAGCACCATAGATTATAAACAAGTGCTTTTCCTCATCTTTTCATGCACTGGTTCATCAAGCCTCATTGGAGGCCATCTATCTAACACAACTGCTCACCTATCCAACCTAGCTAAGTACATTTTGGTGTTTTTGCATGTTTTAAAACAACTATTTTATATTGGTTTGACAAATATACTATTTAATTGCTCATGAAACCTAAGCTTCCTCTATGGAGGAGTTATGACACTCCCCCACCTCCATCTCCCTACCTTAGCATATCAACCTCTACCTTGCCCTTCTTGAGTCTTACTCACCCCCTCACAACTCCTCACAACCCCTTTACAAGACTACAACTCTATTTACCTTCCTAGAAAAGCCTTCCATAACCCCACTAATATCATTGCCCCAATTGATATCAGTTATCTAGACAAACATCAATGACCTAAACTTACACCGATCACTTAACTGACATCAATCATTGTGTCTTTTTTACACCAGTAACTCCCAAAAGCCTCCCCAGTAACCTCACCAAAACACAATTCCCCTACCCAACCTACACTATATTGTTCACTCACACATTTAAACCTACATCATGATAAACAATATTCATACCCTCTCTCTCTCTCTCTCTCTCTCTCTCTCTCTCTTTCTTCATTTATTTTTGTTTTAAACTCTATTTCTAAATAGCAGACTGTCATCCCAGGGAAGTGTTACACTTCCTAGAATAAGCACGTAGCTTGGTAGCCCACACATATCTCTACTAATAAAGATTTTGTTTAGTTTTTTTTATACAAAGGTGTATTCCTCCATAGCTAAATAGGATTTATCACAACATTTTAAATGGTGCACGCCATTTTGGGTACTTAATCACTTATCCCTAGCCTTCACACTTTTGTTTTTTCCTTTTAGAATAGATAGTAAAAATTGATAAAAATGTTTAGTGGCACCATAATGTAATATTTTGAGGGATATATATGTCATCATCACTTTGGATTTCTCTTTCACATGTATATTGACACTATCAATCACATTAATTTAGCACTTCCACTAATTAGATAACCTTGGCTTACTATAGATGCTTGACTTAGCTCATTTGTGCATTCCTTCAGGTTTCTCTACCCTCAATAACATGATATCCATGTTTTAACCACCATCTTGATCTATTTTTTCTCCTTATGTGCATATACCATTTCATGTTCAAGGTTGAGGATAAAGTATTTATTGTCCTATAGATAGATAGCTCATATATGCTAACTATTAAGAGGGCTTTTAAGTAGGTCCCTGAGTAAACTTGTGTTTTCATGTCATGTTTGAGACCCCAGTAGTATTACTTGAATCCAAATTCATCCCCTTAAAATAAACATGTTCACAATTCATGGATCTTTCTTACATTTAAGACTCATCTACATATAATGGTTTTAAAAGGATTTGAAGGGTGGATTGAGTTATCTCCTATGGGTGATGATTATGCTCTCTCAGTAAGGCTTATACCTATATAGAACCATTTTCTCATAGTACCAATCACAATTGATAGTCTTATGGGGTATCTAGACCTTGATTCTATGTCTTGGGCTTGGGTAGAGTGTTCAAACCTATGGGTGATGGTTATGAGGTCACATGGAGCTTTAAATTTGGAACTCAAAACCTATTATGAGGTAAGGTGATAGTGATAAGACCATAAGATGACAAAGGTTCATTGAGGACTTGAATTGGACTATTTTCTCATACCTAAGTTGAGAGTTTAATGGTATGTGAGGCTATAATGAGGTTTATTCATCTTAAAATAATGACATTTTCATATAAATATAGTACTCCCTTACTTCCTTTATGGTATATTGATGACATTTAACAACCATCCTCATCAAACACATTACCCTTCCTTGTAATGAAGTTAAAACATGTAGATAGTCTCATTTGGAGGTTATATCTTATGGTAATTGAGGTCCATCTAACCATTCAATTTAAACTAAGGAGATTTGAACAGCTTGAAGACACCATCATTAAACCTCAAAATATTTTTCATTCTTAGACATATATATTGAATATCCTTTTTCACCAGTGGAACCCCACTTGAAGTCTACAGATAGTGGTAGTTTAGATTTTTATTACTCTTATAGGTTCACACATGCAAATCAATGGTAGAGGATGCCATGGAAGGATTGGAGAAGACATGAACAACTACTAGTTTCATCAAGTAGGCAAACAATACATTAAAACCATCCCCTTTTTTGGCCTTGTGAAAATGAGGAAGGTAACTCGATTGCTTAACTTCTTAATGTTTGTTGATAAATAACAAAGGACTAATCATGAAACTAATGCCTAGGGTTGGAAGGCCATTAGACCCCCTTCCTTTGGCTAAGAGATTGGAACCTCACCTTCACTCTCCTGTATAGATTGATCATAAACATGAAGGGATCTACAAAGCTTCCAAAGAGCTTGATGGAGGAAGGAGGTCATTGTTTGGCTCTTTTGGATCTAAAACACCTAGATTACTTCATTTGATGCTTGCATTGAACTTCCCCTACAAATCCTTGAATTTATTTGACTAAATTCATATAGTTAGATCCATACTTGTTTGATAACTCTTGAAAAACACTGGATTCTTGCATTTCATCATGTTTTTAGACCATAAATCAACATTAGGATTCAAAAAACATTTCAAAGCATATGGTATGGTTGGGGAAGCTGAAAAGACATGTTTTCACATGTGTGGGGCCCATTTAGTGGAAAATAAACGTCTTTTATTTTCAAGAAGACACCCTTAGCATATGAAATAATTGATCATGGCATTATGGGACTCATGGAGACCTTTGAGGACGTGATTTATGGTTTTAGTGGCATTTTAAGGTCAAACTAGTATCACCTTATGGTCAAACACCCCCCCTTAAGACAAACATGTATGATTTCAAGTGAAGGCTCAATTGGAGGTTACTTCAATATTTACTAGAAGACCTTAGACCATGTTAAATACCTAAATTAGGTTACCATATATCCTTATAAAATCCTCACTACTTATGATTAAGCCATACCTTGCAGATCTTCAACACACTAGATGGATCCATGATGAGTCATAAGCTGCCACATCTAGTCATCTTCATTATGGGCAAGTTTAGATCATTAAGACTAACCCAAGTCCTATTATGTATATTTACACATGTATAAACACAAGGAAATAACTTAATATAAGCTCAATAGGATGATTATATGACAACCAAGGTCTTCTTTAACATGACAAAACACTTTGAAATTGCTACCTAGACAAGATAACCAGTGATCTTCCTTTGAACTATCTTGGCTCATCAAGAGGTATGAAAAGGGTGAAGTATTAGTGGACCAGGGTACTCAAGACATAAGTTTACTCATTTTTAGGCTTGAGGGTAGAAAGTAGTTAACATTATTGGTCATTTTGAAGGATTGACTTGCCTGTTGGTCAAGAAGACCCAGGATATTTTGCCTATCACTCATGCCTAAGTTAAGAACCTTTGATTTCACTACCACTTCATGACTAATACCTTATAGACCTTAAATAATGAAACAAACTAAAAAAAACACATAAAAAGATACAATAAACATAACAAGGACATGTAATAGAAAGCAATGAGAACAAACAAGTAACTAGCAAAGCATGTGCTACAACACTTGGAGGAAGGAAACTAACTATTATGTGCAAGATGATTTTTTGATTCTAGTAAAAATAATTGAGGAACACCCCATTAATAGGGATAGGGATTTACTCACCACTCAATTTGGAAAATTGAAAGGTGTTATTCTCTTTATAACTAGTAATGACATATGGCCCACTCCAAAGACTATTAAATTTTGAATGCTTGCCTAGCTTGGCATGATCCTCATCCGACTTAAGTACAATATCACCTTGTTGGAAGGTATTTGAAGAGGCTCTCTTGTCAAATGATATTTTCAATTGATCTTGGTTAGGCCAAATGGCATGCATATAATCATACCGTATCTCTTTTAGATCCCTCAATTTAGTCATCCTCACCTCCATTACATCACTCTCCATGGGTTCAAGTTGGTGTGTAAGTTCCAAAGCTGGAAGCTCAAGTGATATGGGTAGTCTTACTTATTTTCCATAGACAAGATGGTTGGTGAGTTACTATTCAATCTCTTAGGAGTAATCCTATCTGCCTATAAGGTCATCCTTAACTTGATATGCCACTTCCTTTGGTTGTCCTCCATTATTTTTCTTATGATCCTAATCAGATTCTTGTTAGTGGAATCTACTAGTCCCTTTTCCTATGGATAGTAATTAGATGAATAAATAAGGTAGATACCATGATTAATATCCCACTTACTCACCTTTTCACTACTGAAGGCTAATGTATTATCTGATCTGATGGTGGAGGGGACCCCAATTCTGGTCACTAGGTTATCATATAATTCCAAACCTAAGTTCTCATTTACCTCCTTGAGTGTAGTTGTCTCCACCCACATAGTAAAGTAATCAGTAGAATTCAAAACCAACTTATGTCCAGCACTAGATAGGGGATGAATCATACCTACAAATTCTAGGCCCCATTTCATGAAGGGTTGTTCAACTTGAATAGGCTTTAGAGGCAAGGCATCTAGTCTTTGCTTGCCTGTGAACATAGCACATTTTTAGCATATAATAACACAGGCATGGGAGTCCCTAAATAAAATTGGACAAAAATATCCTACTCTTATGATATTTAATGTTGTGGTCTTAGCCACAAAGTTCCCTCCTACAAGCCCATCATGAAATTGTCCTATAAACTTGTCAACTTGACTAGTTTCTTCACACCTCAAAAGAATGCCATCAAGGACTTTCTTGAAGATTACCCCATCAATCAAGATATAAGGAATGGATTATAGTTTTAAGTACTTAATTTTTGTCCTATTTAAGCCTATATGATATTCTCATATTTAGAGGAATTTTACCATGTCTTGGGTCCAACTGGAAGGACATGTAGTTACAGGTGCTTGTTGGTCATCTTGGACTACCAAAACCACAACCTTCTCTTCCTTCACATATAATATAAGGTGTTCACATAGTCACCTACCTATAACCATATTTTTGACCTTCACCTCTATGTCATACTCCATGCACTTGGTCACCCAACCAACCCTCTTTTCACTCAAGTCTCTGTTAAGGATGAAATATTTGATACTAGGTGTTTCACGTAAATTTTGATTTATTTCTCATAAGAAAGTTATATAACTTGAAATAAGGGTTAGGTTATTATAACCTATATTTGGCTTATGCTCCATGATGTAGATGGTTGTAGATGATCCTTTTTATCTTAGGTGGATGACCAATAGATAGTAAAGCACTAAAAATGGTTGATTAGTTGGATAGTAGGGTGGATTACCTAGTGTGAGTTAGATCCAAGAAGCACAAGCTTATTTGGAGGTTGTTAATCCACACTTTTAAACAACTTAAGTTTTGATATGCTAAATATAGATGATTGTATTAAATAATAGAAGGTACTAAAATTAAATACAAAAAATGCTAGAAAAGAGATGATTTTTACTAATTATAGCAGTAAATGATCAAATATGAATGTTAAATAAATAAAAATTGATTAAAAAAATAGGTTAAAGTTATATGATAAATAAAAACTTAGAAATTTGGATTTGGGTATGGGTAGATGGGTAAAATTAGCTTATTATTATAAAATGGCTGATAGTGATCATTGACAGTTGGGTCTGACCATCAATGGTTAGGTGACCATCGATAGTTAGTAATCATTAGTGGTTAGGGGTTAATCATCGATGGTTAGGTGATTATCAATGGTTACTATTAGACTTGGCTTAGGAAAAGAAGCCTATTGGGGTGGTTACAAAGAGGTTCTATAGGGTGAGTTGTGGGTAGTAGGTTGGTTATGAGATAGAAAGTAATACTTAGATGTATTTGGTTCAAAGATTGGATGGTTGAGTGATTGGAATAGGTTGTTGATGGTTTTTGGTGTAGGAGGTGAAATTTATGGAGTTATAGAACTCTAACTAAAGAAAATGATATGAGAGGTAAATAAAGAAATGACAAAATCAATGAACAAAGAGAGTTAATTACTAAATCTTGATAGAAAATATAGATACTTAGATTTTGAATGTTGCTGGTCTAAATAATGCTAAAGGTTGACACAAATCTATTGTGAGTCTTGGAGTGATTTTGGTAGAGTAATGGTATCTTGGCTCAAGATAATGAGTTTCAAAAGCACCTTAAGTCCTTTTCTATTCTTGGTTCATTAGGAAGCTTTTTGGATTTATCAAGAGTAAGAAGAATATACCACATAATAATAGATGATATTTACTATTGATCCCAACCTCTTCTTCATGTCTTAATATAGAGAAAGGGGTGTTGAAACCAAAGAGTTTAACAAATTATTTGATTTTAGTCTAGCATGCATTGATCATGTGAACTATCATGCATGGTAGCAATCAATGAGTGAGTTAGTGAGTTGAGTTATAGTTAAGGAGAGTTTTTTGTTACATTAGGTAACCGTCAATGATCTAGGATAATCATAAATGATCGAGGGTTGGTTGTCGATGGTTGGGGGGATATAGTTACAAAGGATAAATAAGTCATTATTACTTAAGTTTAGTAATTTAGAAGTTAGTAAATGGTTATAGGAGGTCAAGGGGTGATTAAAGTGTTCATACGACACTTAAAACCATAATGTATGATTTTTTAGTGTCTACATTTTACCCCTTTTTGTTGTGTAGTTTGTATTAGTAAGATGTAAAACAAAAATGAATGGTTAGTAGATGGTTAGATGCCCCAAGTATGAGAGGAGGTGTTCACCCTTAGATTGAGAAATGATGAGGTAAAAATGAGTTAGTTATGGGTTTGATAAGTGGATAAGTGGTTGACAAGGTTGAGTGATCAAGTGGGTTGGACACTAAAGTGCAGATATACACACAAAATGTGACTAAGTGAAATATCATAGATCATGCATAGACTATACTACCATAGTTGAAGTAGCTAGTAAAATAAGGTCAAACTAGAAAGACAAGTGATAGGGTAATCAACTATAGTAATAGTGTGTGTGTGTGTGTGTGTGTGTGTGTGTGTGTGTGTGTGTGTGTGTGTGTGTGTGTGTGTGTGTGTGTGTGTGTGTGTGTGTGTGTGTGTGTGTGTGTGTGTGTGTGTGTGTGTGTGTGTGTGTGTGTGTGTGTGTGTTGGGTTAGCACATATAAACTCAAGTCTCCTAGGAAAGGTCAATGTATTCACAAGTATCCAAAAACTAGATGTGATCTTAGTAAAACAAAATTGGTTACAGGTGTCAGGACTATAAAGGGTTGTTCTCTAAAGCACCTAAATGGTCAGGCATAAAAATGGCATAAATTCTTCAAATATGGCAAGGTTATCGATGTGGTCAAGAATACCAAGGTAGGTTGAGTCACAAAAAGTGTGAAATATTGGCCAAAATGACCAAGTCTAGGTGATTTGGTTGGTTAGTGGGGAATGAGAGTTTCATTTGATGGGAGCATGTTTGTTATAAGGTGGTTATTTGGAAAAGGTGTGGTTGGAGTTGTAAAATTTAATAGGGGTCAATCATCAGTGATCACCTAGTGACCATTGATGGTCAAATGTCAGCCCTAAAAGGTCAAATGAGGTATTATTTCCTCATTTGTAAATTATCAACCCATGGTGCTTCCATTTTGGCTTGTGTGAAATTGATAATAGCTTATCTGGTGTGAGTTGAGTGAGTGAGTGAGTGAGAGTTACTTATGGGTTTGACTAGTGTGGTAGAGGTTAAACTATGGGCTAGAGTGGATGTGAAGATGCAACGAGGTAGAGGTAGAGTATAATACCAAGTGGTGGTTGTTCTAAGGGCTCCTCCATGACATAGGTCATGTAACAAGCTAGGAGGTGTCTTGAATTTGAAATTAGTTTTGTGTCATTGTTATTGCTTGTTGTTGTATGGTTTGGAAATTGAGGGGTTTTGAGTTTGAGGTAGGATTTTGGTAGAGTGGGAGAATATATTGAAGGGGGAAGTAGGAGAAGGTAATGTAGTTTAATTCAATAAATAAAGTGTTTTGGTGAGTGTTTGTTGAGATTGGTAGTGTATAGCTAGGGTTTGGCTACCAGCGGTCATCACACAATGACCATCAATGGTTGGTATCAATGGTCGATGGTTGATAGGTGACCATAAAATGATCGATATGTGGAATAATGATGGTCTACCACCAAACTATCAATGGTTGAGGGTTGATCAGTGATAGTTCCTAATAGAACCATCACTAGTTGATATTCAATTGTCGATGATTAGAATAAGGTTATTATAAATGGGTGAAAGGTTAGGGTGAGGAATGGGTGAATGGTGAAGTAGGGGTGGGGTAAAAGAGGTATAATAGGATTAAGTTAAGATATCTAAAGAAGTATGTTTAGGTGAGGGATGGGTAAATGAGGTATATAAGTTTTGGTAGGGGGTAGTGTAAATAGGTACAGTGTATAGGTGATGTTTTGAAAGGTAAAGTAAACTAAGGCACCTAACCTTGTAGGCAAGGGAACATTATAGGTGTAAGATCTAGTGCCTCAGCTTCTAGATGAGGTATGTAGGGTGATGATAGACCAAGAGTGGGAACACATGATAGTAGAAGGCCTAAGAGGCATTATATATTACCATCATGTGCCCATATATGTAACTATGTTGGTGGCCCTCATTAAGAGATAAGACCTAGCCATCAACATGTTTTTGCTATCAACCAAAGAGATTACCATCTTATTAGAGGACATCCATCAGATTTTAAGGCAATTGATGCAAGGTAAGCTAATATAGCACATCAATGGTGAGGAGTGAGATTATCTCATGGATATGTTATATTGAGAGTACTTGGTGTATGCAATGTGACATGCAAAAAACCTCCATTATGCACCCTTATATCACATATATATGGAATCAAGATAGGTTGTCATGATGATGATGGATGTGACCTATTATGCACTATTAGACTTGAGTAGTGGCAGATTTCCCTATTTATTATTAGGCATTTTAGTAGGTATGATGATGTACCAGATAATATATGCTTGGGCTCTAGTTTTACTAGTACAAATATACTAAGAACTCTAGGGTTATAGGTTACATAGGTAGTATGACATCAATTTCATATTTGTTCTATATTTTTGGGCATATGAGCACATCAGGGTTCTTCAACCAAGTGGATTATCATGTTATGGATGGTTTCATATTGACTTCAAATTTGGCTTCATTTGATAGAGGTATGATTATGCTCTCACACCACTAAGGGGAGAAGCATGAGACATGGAGTGTTACAGGGATAGGCTAGAGTTATTGGTTGAGGGGAATGTTATTTAGAGGCTATATACTCAATTTATAGCATGGACAGGTCATACGAGGTAGATCTTGTCGCTATAGAGTTATAGGTGGGTTTGTGGCAGATGGGATCATGAGTTAGATTTGATCCCTTTTGACAGGGTGAAGAGATAATTAAAGTTAGTACAGGGTATCTTGGGTGATTTATCAAGGTATAAGAGGGAGGATGTGGAGTTTTCACTACCTAAACCATAGCTAGAAGATATAGATTTTGACTTAGAGGAGCTACCAATAAGGCCAGATATCAATGATGTAAAGGTTACAAAGGAATACATAGTTTGGTTCCAAACACACTATGATGTGGTAATGTTCAAAGGAAATGATGGATAGGCTAGGAAACAAGTCATGGATGTTGATATGGAGGATGGGGTGGGGACCAGATGGATGTGGATGTCCTTGATAGGTAGGCACTCACTACAGAGAGAGATTAAGCAAGAGCAACACTAATAGTAGCACAAGTAACATTAGCAATAGTGACCCTAGAGAGAGACATGACATAGGGCTAGGTGGGTATCCTTACATAGGAGAGAGACTAGGCATGAGCACAACTAGCCTTGGTGACATAGGAGAGGGGCACCTTGAGACAAGGAGTAATGTGACCATCCCCAAGACCATTGAGGATGATTATGATGTCGAGATATGTTACTATGGTAGAGTTCTGATGTCGAGATATGTTACTATGGTAGAAGAGCTTAGGTATTATGAGGCACTCATATTTACTTGTCTTCCAAATGAGCCTCACTTTTATGAGTATTTGAAACAACAAGGGGGTGGGGGAGCTAGCATATCTACACTCGATCAATGGGAAGCATCCACAGGTGTGTAAAGAGGTCTTACAGGTGGACAAGATCTAGGGAGTAATAGTGCTATAGCACCCTAGATGCTCATGAGAATTTATATTTTGATATATTATATGATTTTGATATTAGCCTATGAGCTGATGTAGTGATATGTATAGACCCCTGTTTGAGAGATATAGACATGATTGTTATATATATGATTATTTTGATTTTGAGCTCATGATGTGATTATGGTTGTGTATGTGGTTTATGGTTAATTTCTCATGTTTATGATGATGTTTTTAGTGATATGATCATGATGTTGCTTATGATTAACATTTTTGTTTGAGTAGATATATGTTTTTTTATAAATGTGGATGGTTTAAATTAATTAATCTATGTTCTTTGCTATCTATATTAAAATGTGATGGATTAGCATATGTGAAAAAATTGATTTATGATGTGATAAATGGTGATGATGTGATAGATGGTTTATGATTAGTTGATGTGACTAGTTATTTAGATGTTGTTATTGATATGATCATGATGTGATGATGTTATTCTTATTAGATACATGCATAGGTATATGGTATAAATGTTTTCAAATTAATGAATCTATGCTCTCCTTTATGTAGATTGACATGTGATGGATAACATATGTGATGATTCATTGATTTATGATGTGATAAATGGTGATGATGTGATAGATGGTTCATGACTGTTTACAAGATAGAAGAGATGAGGATTTATATATGAAATGATCAATTCATAAAAATGTTTTCAAAATTAAAAACACTCAAATAAATAAGGTGAAATATTACTTAAAAAAACATAACTATATTAAATGTTGTTAATGAATTGATTTTAATTAGATGAAGGTGAATTAATCTTAAAACACATAAATTTAGTTTGGATAACAAAACTAGATGTTAGACAAGATAAGAAAAGATAAAAAAAATATAAATATATGTGTCTAAATGAATGTATCAACAAGTAGGTTATAGAAAGAAGAAGATATGATGCTCTTTCATTGGTGAGGACTAAAACAAAAGGAAGTTAGATTGGCTTATGAACATAAGCCCTACACATGCTTTGCATTAGAATTCATTGGTTGGTAAAAAAGTTTCTTGATCACATAGTGTTAGGTAAGCTCAAAATCCCTTTCTTCATATAGGGTACGAGGGGAGGTGGATGATAATGGAAACTTCATGTGAGGCTAGCTTGCCTCTTCTATAGGCTTTCAAAGATCTAATATAAATAAGTCCATGTTAGATAAGGTTTATATTGATCGATGTGGGAAGTCTACTTATGGCTTTTAAAATTATTTGTTTTTTTTTAATTTTGATAGTGGTTCTTCTAATATTTAGATGGGTTTGGGGAAGTTGATTGATGTGAGAAGCTTCAAAAGATTTCTTGTTTTGACAAATTCTTTACTTATCCATCCTTACAAGGAGTGGTCTAAGTTTATGAGGTTTTTTGTAGGCTTTGATAGTTATCCTTCAAGGGAGCAGTCTACCTTACATTGAGCAATTATGATAGGTTTTGTGTAGTTGTCCTTCAAGGGAGCAGGTTGTTAATGCTAGAAATGACCCATAAGATATATGATTTTATGTTTTTAATTGGGACGCATATAATTGATTATATATGCTTATCTTTATAAATGTAAAACTAAAGCACATGAAGGTTGAAATAGCAGATGAAAAGATGCTTTGAGAGACAATAACCATGGGATCCCATCTTATTAGGGATGAAAAGTATCCATGAGAATCATGCCATGGATAGAGCTATGGTACCCGTATTTTAAGATTAAATTTATGACTATGATGGATAATCACATGATTCTATGTTGTAATTATTTATGATTAAAGTGAGGAGGTGAAGGTATAAGTATCATAAATCAAGGGATGAGATTAAGTAAGATAGAAGGTGAGTTTGATCTAATTTAACAAAAGAAAGGATACAAATGTAAAGCATTGAGGGGATTAGGTTCTGGTTTCCCTTCAAGAGAGGATAACTGGTAAGCTCTTGATCAATACTTGTGTTATGATATAAGGTCCAAGCTAATTGATAGAAAAATTGCCCTGATTACTTTTTTCCATATTGGTGACATGTTGATTTTCCTTTAACACAATATCTTTGATGTTGAATTCTCATACTCTAAGGTATTTATTATAAGCATGTTTAATTCATTATTGATAAACATAAATATGTGTAAGTGTGGCCAAATGATGCTTGTCAAGTAGCTCTAGTTGGGCTAAATGTTCTTGATGATAATCATCCTCGTAGATAATATCCTATAGGGATATGTGAAGAGATGGAATGTGGACTTTGAGAGGTAAGACAACCACTACACCAAAGATGAGAGAGAAAGGGGTATCCCCCATAGGAATTCTAATGCTAGTAGGATATGCCCATAGGGTGAAGTGGATATGTAAATGCCAATCTTGACCAGATGCATTAACCATTTTAGTCAGCATTTTGTAAAGAGTTTTGTTAGAAGCTTCCACTTGCCCTTTAGCTTGTCGAATGATAATGAAATTGATCGACAAACTTGTTCATAGATTATGAAATGACTTGGATGAAGTAATGCTTAAATGATGTTAAGAGTAAATCAGCTAGTTATTTGTATTATTGTAAAACATCATTCTTACATGGGTAAGATCCTTTGATTTGATTGACCATAATTAGGGAGTCACTAAAAATATTGATCATTTTGACTCCCAAGGTTAAAGCAATTTGAAAACATATCACTAGGGCTTTGTACTCAACCATATTATTGGTACAATCAAAATCAAGCTTGAAGGATAAAGGAAGAGGTTCAACATAGAGAGGAATAAGGATGATACTGACTCCCCCACCACATTGATATTTTGATCCATCAAAGAACATAGTTATTTGATCAAAGATGTTGTCTTGAGAAAGGGTTATGATGGACTCATCAAGAAATTCAAGGGGAGAAGGTTGGTTGTCTACTAAGGGTGCTTCAACCAATTGGTTGATAATGAATTTCCATTTAATTGACTTATACTTAAGGAACTCAAGATCAAACTCAGCTAGAAGCATGAGCTACTTAGCCACACACTAATTTTGGTATGTCTTGGAGTGCATGTACTTGAGGGGGTTAGTGTTAGTTATGACAATGGTTTTATGATTGAGAAGATAATGGTAGAGTTTGGTGGCCATAAAGACCAAGGATAGGAAAAGTTTCTCGATATGGGTATGCAAAGTTTCATACTCTATAAGTGTTCAACTTATATAGTAGATGACTTGTTCTTTATGATACTCATCTTGATGTCAAGCATTTCCCCTAAGGAATGGTTGGTGGTGGAAACATACAGGTAGAAAGGTTGATCCTCTTTTGGAAGAATGAGAATGGGTGGAGAAAGAAGGTTCTCTTTAAGTGAATTAAAGGCCTTTTAATAGTCCTTGTTCCATTTAAAATATATTTTCTTATTTAAAAGGTGGTGGAAAGGTTGGCATCTATTAGATAACTAAGAGATGAAGCTGCAAATGGATTGAATCTTCCCCTATAAACTATGAATTTTCTTGATCTTGGTTGGAGGAGGCATGTTGAGGATTGCTTTGAATTTAGTGGGATCAACTTTGATTCCATGAAGAAAGATGATAAATCTAAGGAGATTTCCTAAAAAGACCCCAAAAATACACTTCTTGGGGTTAAGGTGGACATGGTAATTGATGAGGTATTCAAAGATAACCTTTAAAACTACTAAATGATATTTAAGACATTTAGAATTTCCAAGGTCATCAACATAGTCTTCTATGATTTTATGAATAAGGTCATGGAAGATGTATGTCATGACATGCTGGAAGGTTATACCAATGTTCTTCAGGCCAAGAGGCATGATCCTATAGTAGAATGTTGCTCAGGAGGTGATAAAGGTATTTTTGTGTTGATCTTTAGGATATTTGATTGTACCCTAAGAAGCCATCCATAAGAGATAACATCTCATGGCCAGTTATAAGATCAACAAGATGTTCAATGCTTGGCAAAGGAAAGTCATCCTTTAGGGAAGCAAGGTTAAGGTTGTATAAGTATACATGAATGTGAAGTCCCCCTATTGCTTTGGTCATAGGGATGCAATTTGAGACCCTTTGGGGATAGTCAATGGGTTGGATGAAATTGAGAGAAATGATATGATGAAGCTCTTTTTTAACAAGAAGGGATATGCAAAGGTGCATCCAATGAAGCTTTTACCTGACAAGATTAACATCAAATTTGGTTATGATGTTATAGTTGGTGATGGTAGGGTCAATTCCTAGCATGTCACTATAAGACCAAGAAAATTTTATGCTATGGTCTCTCAGAAAGGTAGATAAGTCATGATGCTCTTCAGAATCTAATGATTGTTTGATTTTGACAATGGAGGGGTTATCATGAGTACCTAAGTTGACATCCATGGTGGATTTGGTTATCATAGTTGATGTCTCAAGAAGGAGAGATTTGTGGATACAAGAATATTACACCTAATTAGGTGAGAATGGAATCATCATTTTGACATTGAAATATTGATGGTAAGAGAGTCATCTCCTATGATTTCAAGATGAGTCAGAGGAATGGTTATGGTCTTCTTATCCTTTTGATAAGTCAAGGGTCCAAGGCTAATCATGTTGATGAAAAAAATTTAGGTGGAATGACATCAAAATCTTTAGATTTTGATGAAAAATGTGGTGGAGAAAATGGGATGTTTTCCTCTACAATGGTGATGGGAGGTGGGTTGGTTTGCTTTTCTGATGGAGTGAAACCTAGACTAAATATTTCATGAGGATTTTAGGTCTTGTAAGGAGGTAAATTGTGTGGCCCATGTTCATACTGACCTAGGCCAAATCCTTTCCAAGCACACGTATGGAAGTATGTCTTGGCAAACTCTAGTCTATCCAAATAGGAAAAAATTTAGGTGAATGGTCTAGGAGAAGAGGAGATAGCAGAAATGGAAAGTGGTTTATCAAGTCCCCCGTAGACAATGTTAGTTTGATAGTTGAGTGGAATAAAAGGAATAATGGTTCAAACATTGGGATTGTAACCAAGTTGTTGGTCAATATTCTCGTACTCTCATGGAGTAGGGAAAGTGTCCAAGGTCAAAAGGCAATGCATTGAAATGTTAATTCCAAGGGGTCTTACATGGGAATTTAGGTAGAAGAAATGGATAAGCTGGTGGATTCTTGGTTGTTAGGAGAAGAAGGGGTTTTATATTTGGTTGGTGTAGGCTTGTTAGATGGAAGGATGGGAACATCATTGGGCTGGTTCATCATGTTTCATGAGGTAAAAAGACTTGGGTCAGCTTGTATGGTAACTACTTAACCTTCATTTATTCAAATTTGATGCACTGATGTAGGGTAGATATCACACAACCCATAGAACTAATCCAAAGGCATCCAAGCAAAATTTTATATTGGAACTCACCTTATACCACATAGAAATTCTTAGGGAGTACATGAGGTCCCAAATGAATGTGGAGGGCAACCATCCCCAAGGTTGTGGCCATAGTGTCATTGAATTATTAGAGGACTATTATGGTTTTTAACATGATGTTCTCCATCTATTTTAGCTAGTCATATGCATGGGAGGAGATAATGTTGATGTTATCTCCCTATCTCCCCCATCAATCATAACCCTTTTGATGTGGGCTAGTTGATGTACATGGTAATGAAGAGGGGAGGATCTGGATCTTTAGGATGGGTGGAGGGTATTTCCAAATCCTTGAAGATAATAAGGGGGAAAGTTAAAGTGCTTTGACAAAAAATTCTAGAGGTTGTGGATCTTTTATTTAAACCTCTATAGATTACAAATCCTCTATCATTACTTGGCAGTGATGGGGTGAGGTATTATTATTTCATATAAACTCATCTTCATTGGTGTTTGGTAAAGTTCCTTTAGAACTATTCTTTGGATTGATTTAGAAGGGTTGGATTGGGAGGCACCCATGATGGACACCTTGGGCTTACGTGAAGCTAAAAAAATTTGGGTTTGGCTGGGTGATTGGGTGGTGGAAGAAGGGTATGCCCATGGAATGAGTACCTTTATCTTCCCTTTATCCTTTTTTTGGGCCTATGATCATGTGACCACATGGATGGTAAGGATTTGGGAAAAAGTTGAGATATAGGATTGCTTCAATTCCTCCTTACTCTTATATAAGAGTGTGGGAGTAGGTATGTGTTAGGTGATGGCTCTTGGTTCTTGGATTGGTGGTGGCCTCATGAGAGGTTCATCTAATAATAGGTCATCATCATCATATATATGGTGCACTAAGACTTGGAGAGCCTTACAATTCTCTATATCATGACTAGCTATTCTATGGTATGAGCATACCATATTGTCATTAAACTAGGATGGCTTGGGAATACGGAGGTCAAAAGGTTTGACAGGTGGCAAGGTCAAGAAAGAGGATTGAAATAACCTTTGAAAGATGGTTGAGTAAAACTCAAGTAAAGGTGGCAAAGGTGTAGAGGTCTTGGATTTGATGGTTGGGGTAGAAACCTTTGTAGGAGTGAGTTTGGTAATAGAAACTTCTAGTGGAGAGATTTTCTTGGCAGGTATTTTTGGAATAACTTGCTTGGGAGTTAATGTTTTGGAGGTAGGGTTTTTGGAAGTAGATGGTTGAGAGGTGGCCGACTTGGTTATGAAGGGGTTGGAGAAGATGGGTGAAGGTGTAGCCAAGATTGGTGGTTGGGTTAGAAGTGAAGGTTGAGTTTGGGATTTCTTAAGAAGATTTATCCTCTTAACCAGGGTAGAAGGATGAGATCCCAAAATAGAAGGCAAGGTAGAAATGTGAGGTAAGGTTTTGGTTTTGGTAATCCTAGGTGGCTCCACTTTCTTTTTTGGTTTAGTTTGAGGCTTTTTTTGTGGGATTGGTGGAGTTAAAACCAATTTTAATGGTGGGTGAGAAAGGCTCTAAGTAGGGAACATGCCTAGATTTTTTATGGGCTTGGTTGGAATGGTAGTAGGTAATTTGGCTACTTTGGGTGGAGTTGGTTTGGATGGTTTAACTATAGTTTGGAAGATAGAGGTTTCCAATGGTTTGGTTGGGATGATGATGAGTTTAATAGTGGAAGTGGAAGCTTGGTTTGACAAAGGTATGGTTGAGGGATCTCATTTGTTTGGATTAGGAATCCCAAGTTGGTGCCAAAATGTGGCTCGATCTATGTTAGGTTGGGATAGGAATTCCAAGTTTTGGACTAGTCTAGATAAAGTCTTGTAGATGGGTTTGGTTCCTTCAATATTGGACTCAAAGGATAAGCCCATTGGTTGAGAGAGGGGAGTGGCTACCTTGTCCCTTTCCTCAATCATACATTCCAAGGTTTGGGAATGTGATTCTTCCATAAGAGGGGTAGGTAAGGTGGTCTCTTCCTTAGGAATGGTTTATCAAAGAAGACTAGATTGTTCTATGATGGAAGAGAAAGGCATGGTGGTAATGGTTTCCTCTTATGGTATGTATTTTAAAGGAGAGATTGGTAGCTCCACTATCTCAATAAGTGAAGAAAGGGGGATAGTTGCTTCCTGTGTTTCAATTTCCAAAGGAATAGAAGGTGACTCCACTACCTCAATAAGTGGAGAGGAAGAAGAAGTGGTTTGGGAAATGGTGTCCTCAATAATGAGCTCACTAAGAACCATATTCACAGTATGGACCTCATGATTGTAAGAGGATTCCACTTTATTGTTTTCATTGTTCATAGAAGGATCATGGCTAGGGAATGGTTGCCTAAATATGTCAAGTGATTGATTTGGGGGTGCATTGAGGTTATCTAGCATAAGTTACCCTTTGTCAATCATATTTTGGATAATGCTTTTGAAAGTATTGCATCTACTAACATCATTCCCAATGACATGGTGGAAACTACACAATTCATTATCCTTATACCATCTAGGTATAGGATGAGAGGAATCAAATTATTGTAGGGGTTTTATTTGAGGAAGTTGTATGATATTTGCTTTTAACAACTTTTCCAATACTGAAGCATATCACTCCCCTAGCAGCGTATATTGGTTTTGGTTGTTGTGGTTTTGGTTTTAGGTGTTTTAGTTAGAAGAAGTAGAAAATTTAGGTTGGTTAACAACCAAAGGAGGGATGATTTTAAGGACAACTACATTTTTAGTTCCCTTGGTTTTGTTTTTGGTTTTGGTGTTGGTGTTGGTTGTTGGTTTTGTAAGAGGAAGTTTCAATTGATCTAAAACTAGAGTTCTTGTTTCTTAATTTTAGCTTCCACTCATCAATGGATCTAATCTCTAATTTGCATGCCATCGTGAAAGCCTTAGCAAAGGTCTTGAAAGTTTGAACCTATAAAGTAGAAGAGATATGTTTGGCACAATATTGAGATAAAATATCAATCATCTTGGGTTGGGACAAGGAGAAAGATAGTTGGTTTACCAAGCCTCTCCAGTGGGCTACAAAATCAGCAATTGATTCATCCTCAAATTACCAAATGGAGTAGAGATCAGTAATGGAAACCTTCTTAGAGATGTTTATTGATAAATGATCTAATAAGGTTTGAGATTATTGGGAAAAATAAAAGAGTGAGTGCTTAGTAATAGCACTGTACCAATCTAATGTTGGACTAGATAAAGACATGGGAAAGGTGCGAGGAAGGAGAGCATTGCCATAAGTAAACAAATAGAAAAGAGTGTCTAAATGCTCTAAGATGTTACTGAGGATCTTCCTTGCTCTAAAATTTTGTAATTTTTGAAATTTCCCATTGAGGAAGATAAGGTCAGATTGGAATGGGTGGATGGATTGGTTCATAGAAAATTTAATCATAGGATAAGAGGTTATGGGCACCAAAAATAGATGACTCCAAATTGGTCATATTTTCTATTAAAATATTTATTAGATCTATTTACAATTGGGCACCCCCAAAATATATAAGGTGCATTTGGTTGCGGTTGAGTATGTGCAACATAAGGGTAGCTAGTGGAAGGTTGAGAGGATGCCACATATTGGTATGTGGACATGGGTGGTTGATAAAGTGACACATATGGGTAAGTGGCTATAGGAGGTTGGGTAGAAGATGGAGCCATATACCCTTGTGGGTTAGGAATATAGCTTGGGTTAAGTGCAATGGGCACTTGTTGAGGAATTGACATGGGTTGGGTTAGAGGTATGTTTGGGTTGATAGGCCGAGGATGGGTGGTAACCTTAATACTAATTGGTGGAAGGTTAAAAGGTATGGAAACCACCAAGATTTGGAATGGAGTGGAGGTTGGTGGGTTAGAGATACCAAGAAGAAGGGATTCCACACTAGTAGAGGGTACTCCGATGGTAAGTGGAGTATAGGTGTGTATGCACCTAATTCTGCTCGCCAACATTACACTTAATCTTGTCACTTAATTAACATTACTTATTAATCAATTAATCCTATTAAATACCCCACTTTCCTAATTTTATAATCCTTTAAAATCCTAATCTAAACCACAACCCTAATTTCCACCAAATCCTCAATTTTTAATTATCTAAAATCATAACTTACCCCACAACCACACTTTATACCTAAATTCTTAACTATAATTATTTTATTTCCCATACATCTCCTTCCCAATGAAGGTCTATAGGATTGCCACCTCTAGAACCTTCTCCTCTTCAAATTCAAAATTGGAGAGGGAAAATATCTCTCTCAAATCCCTTTTGGCCTCTTCCAAAGATGTATTTAAATAGAGGCATGCCCAAAGCATGAAGGGAAAAAAAGAAGAAAGAGACTCAAGCTCATGGTGCTTACATTTACATTCATAATTTTAGTCTTCATAGACCATATCATATCTGCTATAGCCATCCATTAATCCATCCATCTTTGAGACACTAGCAAGCAATCCAAACATTCAAGTCAACTTGCATTTAATAGTCCGTTAAAACATCCTAGAAAGAAGTTGAAGGAGGAATGAGATGATGGTAAATCCATTATAAATTATGATTGTTCTTCTAAATTATCTCATACTAAGGGTATTTGTATGAATTTGGGTAGATTTGATATCATTTACATATTAAATCTATCTCACTCAAATTTTTATAGGGATTCATTTGGTGACCATGATGGGACACTCCTTTCAGACTAATTTTGTGTGAAGTGTGATAATTATATTTGTAGGAAATTTTTTAGGATGGCATTGGAGTCATTGTTAGTAATATCAACAATAAATCCATGATTTTAAATTAAATTTGATTTTGTTGTCATGCATCATTGTAGATACTCTATTTTTGTTGCAAGTTGAATTAGGCCTTTTAGTCTATTATTTTTATTATTGTGTTGATGTACTTTGTGTATTTGTTATGACTGTTTTAGGTGTTTTTCTACATACACATCTATAAGTTATATGAAAAACAAATTTTCAATACAAGGTGCCAAAATCTGTGGTTTCATATGAGTAAGATGATTATTTGAGTTTGTTTTGTTCCAAACTATGTAGTTGTTTATATCCCATTAGTCCGCTTTGTTTTGTTACATCAGGAAAATACAAGCCTTAAGGTTCACTCCTTTCCTAGTAGCTATGTATTTTTTTATCAAAATAGATCAATGAATTTTGTCTAATAGTCCACTTATCTTATAGGATTCCATTTAAGCTAATACCTAGATGGTTCATTGGGTAAAACATTATCAAAACCAGTAAGGACACATGTATCTTTTGCTTATCTATCCAAGTAAAATGCACTTCCTTGTGTCACTCTAATAAATCAATAAATCATTTTAGCTCATATTAGGAGGGTTGTCTATCTATATTTTTTGTGTATATATCATAGTCATTGCATTCCTTAAGATGCCATCTAGTTGAGGCATTTATTAGGAAAGTTTTAGATCTTGACACATACCCTAAACCAAAGCTATTAGTTTGGCATAGGCTAAGAGTCTAGTGGCAAAGGTGAACTGATTGAATTGGGCACCTATTTCTTTCTTTTATAAAAATCATGCCACTACCTTGTGACTATACCCATGATTTTTGGTATCCTATAATAACCACATCCCATGAGCCATCTCATTCCTTCATATCATTGACACTTTATCAGCATCCACCAAATTCTTATATTTGATAAATTTTATTTTAAATAATTATGTCTGATAGCAAATGTGAATCCATTAGGAGTGAGTGGAGTCATTTTACTTGGGAAAATGTATTTTAGGAAATGGAGGTTTACAATAATTGAAGATATGCATTGAATTCTATGAAAGGATCTATGTGTGGTAAGTGGAATGTGCAGAGTCTCCTTCAATTGATCCTCTATCCATAATTTTATAAAGTTTCCATTAATATTGATAGTGAATGGCATTGGCATGGGTAAATGCTCTTTGACACAATCATTTTGGTTAACACAATCTCTATCACTTAAATCTCAGTGACATCTAGATTTAGCCTTATTTTAATCAATGACCTACAATAATGTCATTGTCATGGGCCGCATGTCTTTTAGGCTTCTTGTTTCTCCACCAAAATCCTTATAAATAGTGTTTTCCAAATAAAATGTCTATTTTCAAAATATTCTCTTAGACATGTCAGGGAGAAAGTAATAATAACCTTTTTCAAATATTTTACCCACATTGCACTAATTTGAGGATCATGCCCTGTTGGTCAAAGGTTTTTAGTATCATACAAAAAAATTTATGTTGATTCATGTGATATTATCAAGTTTACCTATAGGTTTAGATATTATTATTACCAAATATTTTATTTAAATATATAACCTTAGTGGCATATTATGATAAGCTAATAATTATTAATTATATTCTTGTAATAGTAATAGTCATTAGTTTTGTTTAATAAAGTCAAAGTACATATTTATTTTAAATATTTCTAGATATTCATCAAAAAGAGTCATCTTTTTTCAAAATACTAATAATTTCTCATTGATAGTTACCTAGTATTGCTCCCTGGAATGGCTAGGCAAAGATTAAAATTAGTTTAAACCACTAATCATCTATTTTGCTAGTTGACCAATTTTAGAGTTGGATAAAAATATAATTTTTTAATCATTCATCTAATTTTAATTGATTTGACATGTGCTTGTAGATTTGATAGTTTCAAGCTAAAACTACTAACCCCTTTGTTGCAGGACCCTTCAAGATTTAATCATTCCAATCAGATTTTTAACCTTTTGTGCTTGTAGGAGGAAGTGATATTTAATACATTGTCCTAGTTTTCATTATATATCTTTGTTGTGAAAAATCATTTTTTGTATATAATTGCTTGTGTGTATGTTTTAACTTATAAATAATCATCATATCATGCCCCTCATATGTAGCTAATTAGTGGGTTAATTAATTATATCATGTTTTGCTTGTTTGTTAAGCCCCCCTCTAGGATACCACATGACATGGATTTCATCACCACACATGAGATTAGTCACTAAGGGTTAGTGTTATGGATTTCACCACCATACTCTAACTAAACTCTATTTTTTGAGGAGTATAAAAATTAGGAGAGCTATCACTATAGGCTAAGCAGAATTCCCCATAAAGGGTTTCATGGAGTGAGGGTTGGTTAAGCTCCAAGACCCAAGGTAATAAGATAGTATCCTATATAGACTTGGGCCACAATGTACCTTCATGTATATCATGGATGCACCTAGATCCTTTTGTATATACCTAGATTAGGGGACTTTGGTCATAATATGTGTTCTAATATAGGAGTCAATATCAGTTCCGAAATAGCCATCAAGTGTAAATAGGGTTGAAAGGGTTCGATATATTCCATAATGCATCACCAGCCTACAACCTCACCTATGTAGCCATTATATGGTGTGGGCATCAGGTTACACACCCATTATAGTTGACTAATTTAAGATCATGCTTATGCATGTTATTTGAGTGTTGTGCTAGACCCATGTTGTTTGTGAGTCGAGTCAGCCTTCACACAAAACATATACACCTATCTAGGTATTTTACATATCCCATCTTTTATTTTCCTACCTCATCATTATATACATCCTTATTCCATATGATCATCATTCCATTATACATATTATCCTTTTGTACATCATTTTACACATCCCATACCATCTCCTATCACTATCTCATCTTCATCCCATCCTAGTCTAACCACCTCCACCCATCATTAATCCTACCCCATAGCTCACATGTCCTAATCACCATCCTATATATCCTTGCTTTACCCCCTTATACGTATCCTTATCCTCTTGCACATCCTTCTAGTCACATCCTATCCTAATTTCACTAGTCGTTAGTCATAACCCATCACATACCATCTACATCAAGTCCCTCCTATACACAACCAATCATTTGTCTTGACCTTATTTTCATCACCCATATAGTTTACCTATGTCATATTTTATCCTAGTTAGATTTAGGGTTACAACTGTATCCAAACCATCTCATATTACCCCTTCATCATTTCATCATCACCCATATATACGTATCCTTATCATAATATCCTATCATCTCCATCACATAATCATATCCCATCCCATCTTGAAAAAAATCAATCTAAGGTCTTGATCTAGTCCTATAATCCACATCATCATATCATCCTAATTTACTATCACTCATCCTATTGTGCAGATTTCATACCCTAGTCAATATCCTGCTAGCATCTTATCACTTTGTTGGTTCAATCTAGAAAACCCATCATTATCAATCTAATCATCTCTAGTCTAATCATCCTTGCCTACTTATAACTGCTACCCATCATATTATCATCTTGCTAGTTTTTAATCTAGGCACCCATCAAATCCCAATCCTTTTTCTAGTTTAAAAATTAGACATTGTGGATAGGTTGTTATCACCTATTTTACTATTAGTCTAAAATTTGATCATAGTCTTTAATCCATTGGTCTATCTCATCCCCATCCTTACCCATCATACTATCTTGACCCGTTTGATCTACTTTGTTTAAAACAAACATCCCCATCCTTTATCATCTATGGATTTGGACCCAATTCTCATAGACCAATACATGTTGGACAACAAGGATTAAGTATTTTTGCAAACACTAGAGATGGATGCTCACTTACCTTCTGACCTTGATCACATTCATCCCAAACCAACTTCTCATTCACAACTCCTATCTTGTCAAAATCAATATCAACATGCCTTGATGTGGTCACCCTAATCAATTAATACATCAGAGAGAATAAAGATGAATTCCTCTTATGGTTATGGAAGATGGGTGCTCACTTTCTTGATGGTTTTGACCTCACTAGATAAAAACCAAGTCCCAAACAAGTCCACCATCAAACCTTATCTCCATCCCATTCCCTTCCACCATTAACTAAGTCTATCCAAAATTCCTTAGCCTCGATTCATAATTTTCCACAATCAAATATTCTATCTACCAATCATAATCCATCATCATTCCATCATCCTACTAGAAAAGGAAATCCCAACTTATCAACCTCATCCCCCAATAACATGACATCAATATCACATCCTTCCAAATCCAATGCTTTATCCCAGCAAGTCCTCCATTCTTTATCACCCACCACCATGAACTTCAACCCCACTTTCATAGACCAATACATAATTACCAATAAGGATGAGATCATCTTATGGCTTCTTATGATGGGTACCCCACTGCCTAAAGGTATTGAACCCTTTCAACTCATTGCACCTCCCATCCAAGCCCCTTCATGTGAGTCCTAAACTAATCCTCCATCTGCTAGTCATAAAACATTGTATTCTAATTCCCATACTAGCAAAGGGAATCCAATCTTAGCCACCTTGAATGCTACACATCAATAATCATCTAATTTAAAACCCACTTCTTCCACATCTAAGTTACATAATAAAATGGGTCCATATACCCCTCTTATTATGTCTTTTAAGCCCTTTTCAAATAACTCATCATCACTAACATGATGGTATATCCACCTATCTGACATCTTGATCTCACTAAGCCTAAGCCCTCTTGGTATAAAGCTAATCAATATTGTGCATACCACCAAACTTGGGGGCATACCATCAATCTATGTCTTCCTTTCCAAGACTTTTTCCATGACCTCATCAATCATGGTGACATAATAATCATGGATGAACTAGGTGAGTCTCCATTCTTGGGTGCACAAGAAGAGGAATTCCAAGTTTCTATTCCCGATTGTGATCAATCCCTTCCCCTTCCCAGCCAAAGTCAAGACATCCTATCCATCTTACATGATTCCCCCATCATCGAACAATCCTCCATCAACCATAAGTCCATTTATCATATGCTTTATCCCCATATCTTTCATGAATCCTTCCATTGACCTGTCTTTACTCATTCCATTATTAGTCCATCATCTCCCTCTCACCCATCACATCTAATACCTCATGTTGAGAGGATAATTCTAGATAATCAATCTTATACTCACAACTTTACATCTTATACCTCAGATTCAACATTGAATCCAATACAAGTATCATGTATAACACCAACATCCGAGTTATATTCCTTATCATAAATATCATCCCTCAACTTTAATGACAACTAGTCACCAGGCATATCTTTTGATCCCAATCTGGATGATGAATTCAAAATCAAGTTTTTATAAACTTTTTTTGTCAAAGATTTTTAGAATGGATCTGATCCTACCATAGATGCACATGTTATGGCTAGTCTTAATAATCCTTTTGATATTATTTAGGACACTTCCTCCAACATTGAGGCTAGGGCTCCTAGTGACCTTTATGAGGACTATGTTACCTATTATCCCCTTAATCCATCACACAATATTAATCATCCACCTCAATTCCATAATCCCTATATCCTACTCCATGAAGGGGAGGAACAAGAACATGCATCATTAGATTCCCCTCTGTGTTCAAAAGTCATAAATCATGATCAAATCATCTTTGATCCCATCAATCAAAATCAAGAAAAGTCAAATCAACCTAACCCAAAAATGTCTTCCCCTAGTGAATCCCAATAGTAAGCACCAGGGGACTATCAAAGTCAAACTAATCCAAATCATATATCAAGTCAAAAATCAATTTCCCTTGGTGACACCCAAAATATAACACTAGAGGGAAGTCAAAGTCAAACCTAATCATAAAATAAAAAAAATGGTACCAATAATAATTGCATGGCTAATTATCCTCTTAATATTTGTATCAAAGAATTATCAAATCAAAATATCTTGTATCCATTAATCTCATGGCACCAATCTAAAGAATCCCCTCCACCATATCCAATGGTATATGCAATTGTCAAACCTCATTTATGTTCCCCATCTCATCATATTGAGAGTCCTTATCATATCCCTCATTCACATCCTATACCCCATCATCACAATCATGACAAACTCCCATCCACACCATACCTCACATCCCTAGGCAATATTGTCTCTCATAGGGGTTATAAAGACATCTAGTTAAATTTTCCAAATATTATTAAATCAAGAGTCAATAAAGGCCACCAAGGCTTTAATGCATCTCGTAGTAGTAATAGGATCCTAACATCATATATCTCTAGAACAGGTGTTGGTTAAGAATCTAGATAGTATCAAAAATCCTACATCTTTCCCTTTTTATAATAAATCAAGATGCTCTCATAAAGGTCAAAAAATAAAATAAAATTAAAAAAAGTAAACAAAATGAAATAACATCATTCATCTAATGGTGAAAACTAGTCTTCTGGCACCTTGGGCAAGTACCATGATGAAAACCAAATTTTGATGTCATGGTAAAATAATCTATAGTCTACATTCTACCTCAACACTTAGGGGCAAATATATTTCATCCTCATCCCTTATTCATACCCTCCATCCATTGTTCCTACCTCTCATCCACCATCACATTGTGCATCCTATCATATCCCTTCCTATCTTGACCTTCATAAAGATGTGGCAAGTGTCTTGAGAAATATTCCAAAATCATCTTGGCATATCCTCCAATGGACACTCAGGCAACTAACATCTAGATCCTTCATGATGTGGTCATTGGCAATCCCAAGTCCAATCTTCCTTGGTCCTCATCCACTTCCACATCATCCTCATATTTTTTTTATCCCATCTATCATTCCATCCATACTCATCCTAGTTACTAGGATTGACATTCCCTTTGGTAGTAACCCCATTTGTATAGTGTACACACATACTCTAAAAAATCCCTAAAAAATGAAATATTCCAAAATCCCTAAAAACCATACAATTTTAAAAAGCCAAAAATAGTCTTGTCATTTATCTTTTATCCCATATGACTCCAATTTATATCCTCCCATTCCTTATCCTTGGATATACAATTTAGTCTCAAAATCTAATCAGAGTGGTCTCCCATCCCTTTATATCTTCAATCTCATCCTTTTGGCCAAGTATTATAAACACACATTACCTTGCCTAGATTTTGATCTAGCACCCATCACTCCTTATCAGTACCTTTTCACACCTAGCACCCATCCAATCACTAATTTTCTAGTGTGAAAGGTAATTGATCCCATCATTTACCCTATCAATGCCTTTTTCATACCTAACACCCATAAAATCACTATTTTGATAGTATGGAAAGTATTTTATCCCATCATCTCTTAGTCTCCTTGCTAGATTGGACTCTTATAGGGTTTTATCTTTTGGTAATACTTGGTCATCTTAAATGTCACTTTGCAAATCACCTTATTTGACCACTTTTGGATTCAATTTCTTGACCAAATCAGTATTCACAGACCTTATCACACCCCATCATGTCATCCATCCCTCTCTTTGTAAACTAGGGGCAAAATCTACTCCATATCGATCCAAATCCTTATCCAGGACCCCATATCCAAATCCTCATCTAGGCCCCCATATCCAAATCCTCATCCAAGTCCTTATCCTAATTCTAATCCATCTTCACATCCATATCCTTATCTAAGTCTTAATCCTAATCATCATTGTTAGTCCATCTAAGTCTATCCTAACTCCATAATCACATCATGAACATCCTAGTCCAACTCATCACCTAATCACTCATCCCATAATTATACAAGACATTGAGATATTGCATGGCAATACTGGTGTGTGTTACTTGTCTATTCTATTTGGTTTTTTGCATATCTTTTATCATGTAAATATTTTATTGTCTTTGTCTTTTGAGTCTGTGTTACATTATGTCTCTTTATGTCTATTAGGGGTGAAATAAACAAGGATACTATGAGGACACCTAAAACTAAAATGATGATTCTAGGTGCCCTTGATTATGTAGAGTTCATTATTAGTGTACTTTGGCAACCATGATACCCCAATTACCAAATAGTTGGGTTCAAAATTGCCTTGTGTTATATTAAAGCTAAATTGTAAAAATTTACATGGCTCAAAACATTCCCATTTACATTATATTACCAACCACACCCCTTGGGCAAGAAGACTATACTAAACCATATCATCATAAACTAGACACATTTATTACATTATTCCTGATCATACAAAACCACACATCATTTCACTATCTAAACATACCATAATACTCATGCTAAAAATATCTAGTTGTTATATAATAACTAATACAAATCTCACTCAAAACCTCCACACACTTGGGACATAGCATAGGCAGTAATCCAATTGATCCTGAGTCTCCTACCATCCAACCACCCTCCCTAGGTTCCATACCACCCACATTCATTGTCTCCCTTTAGGGACAATACAAGCCCAAATGGCCAACTTTCTTGTAATAACCACACATGATAGATGGGTTTTATTCCTAAAGCACCTTCCTCATTTCACTAATCTCTTCATCTTGTTTCCCTTGCACAAGTTTCACTCCCTCTTGATTCCATTGCAAGTCTCCCCTTTGAAATAATGGGATGCTTCTAAGTTTTGTAGTACCCTAGGTGCATTTCCTTGCTTGACATTATGCACAAAACTTTTATGAATTTTACTTGGTGATTGGAGTCTCATCTCCTATGATTGATGCTACCATAATATCACCTACAACATATCCATCACCTAGTGTAGCATCTGTAACACCTACACATTCACCTCATAAATCATCTTTGATGATGGTACTGGTATACCCTATGACATAATTAGAGTCCATGCCTACTTACACTTATACTCACCACATGAATTATTGAATAAATGATTAAACTACCTCACCCCACCTATTCTATATAATACACACATACCCGTAATATTTAGCATTGCTTTCCCACACCTATCGATAGGATGAATCCCAATAATGGTCATTACCCCCATCCAATAGTGACCCCACTCATCGAATGTCATCACATAATTTTATTTTCCACCCTCAAAACCCCATGCACACATCATACCCATCACATTAGTGTCCTATTTCCTATCACTATCATTACACATAAAATAATTCCATGACATAATACAACAAACATGTCCTTATTTATTATTATTAACATCATATTAAAATTACATCATGTTCACATAACTTCATCATTTATTCTAATAATTACATATCTTTACATTTGATCCATAGCTCTACATTACAAATATATCCTACCCTACATCCTACCCTATGGTGGTGGCCTTGATGATGGATGCATGGATTAACCTGATGACCTAGAACCTAGTGTCTTCTCTAACCAACTAATTACCTTATACGAAGGAGCCATATGCCCTGATGACACTCCATGATTGTATAAATCTCTCTAGTATTATGTATCCCATGCCATCCTCACCACCTAGGCAGTCACATCTCTGAACCCCATAGCCTATTATAATATCTAGTCCATATTTTTCTCCATTCCCATGACTCATGCCTCTACCTCTTGCTACTCCAGTTGTTCCTGCAACTACATCTGGTTAACCCATATTTGTTCCATCTATTCTTGAAACACCCCAATATGCACCTATTGATGATTCACTTGCTCTAGTAATGAGGTCACTCAATCTAGTACTTCTACTATTTGCATATCCCTATGTATAATTTGACCCTACAAATATGTAACCCAACATTTCAACTCTAGTCATTCCTTTCATGTAACAATTAATTGATTCTTAATACCCCTACTTTTTTGTTTCTCCTCCCATTCCTCTATGATTGATACACATTTATTAGCCAATACACATGTAACCATATCCACAACCATTTTGATGCACTTACTGCCACCATCACCCTCTTTTTTGCTTGATCCACTTGCAATACACACACATAATAATTAAATGGCATCATCACTTCAGATAACATAAACCCACATATATCATAAAAACCTCCCAATAAAATTAAATCTTCCACCTCCCCTATTCCCTGATGTGGATTTATTTTCTCTCTCACCTAATTGTGCCCCCTTATGACACTACCCTCCACACTATAAAATCCTCACCCACAAATCCTTTTCCCCCTCCAACCCTTTCCCATGGCTCTTTTTCCTCCTATGACTCCACTCACTCATAATTTACTTCCACTATGACATGGTCATACCTCCTTTCCTTACCCATGTCCCTACCTAACTTACTAACATGACTCCTACATGATCGCCCCTAAATCAATGATATCCTTTCTCCTTGATTACCCATTTACTGCTCAATACAACCCTCCTATGTCCCTCCTTTGGCTCCTTGTTAACTTACTTGTGAAACCCAAAATTGCTCCTATCTTAGCCCTCAAACCTTTGTTAGACATGAATTTATTCCTATAAACATACATATAAAACCAATAAAAACCCCACTAATACAATTCATACCTAGTTTTAGCTTCTACCTCGATGTCAATCCTCCTACCCTGTCATGTCACTATTAGACACATCATGATTTTATACCATCAACCTACACCATAAATTCCCTCTTCTAATGCATTATACAAAATTGATTTTTCCCTTTTCCTTCCATGCCCTATGTTTTTTTTAAGATTTTTATTTCCTTTTAGTCTTTTCAAACCACATCTGATATGTCTTAAGTGACGGCTGAGCCTCAACTGCCTTCTCCCTCAGTGACCATACCTTCCTCCCTTGAGTCACTAAGCTTGACATTGATGATGCTATTCAAAATTCCCTACTCAAAATCCTAACCCTAAAGTATGTAGATAGATGATGGATACACCCACCAATGAAGAGATTTTATAAGCTCTTTACACCATGCCACTCATCTCAATTTTCCAAATCAGCCCATAGTAAGGGTGGCCATTGGTATAGTTCACTAACATATGTTTCACCTTCAATCAAACCAATAAAATTTGGATCATAGTGATGATGGCCTTTTGAAAAAAATACTCTGAAGCCCTTACTATAAGACCCCCCTTAAAACTTGGCTCATAATGATACCCACTACCATTTTTCTTATTACCCCATTTTTCCACCTCATATGGACATCCTAACATCATTCTTTGCCTCTTCCATCGACACCACCTCCTTTGTCTTAAATCCATTTTTTGTTACCTCCACCTAAGTATTTGCTTCCTATTTATACACCTTTCTCACTCTATAACTATTAATATCAATACATATGGGATTATTTAACCTCTTTAACTATTGGCCTTCATCACCTTTTGTTCACACATTGGTCATCTATTCTGCTTAACTACCTATTGGCCATTTTGGCCCACATACCAAGCTTCTACATAGTTTTAACATATGAGTAGGATCCTAGTTGATGAATAGATCAGGTGGCTTTGAAGCAGGGTCAAATTTTGCAAGTGGAAGGATCCAAGTAGGTTTTTCATGGTGCTAAACAATTATAGGGAAAGGTCTAGAAGAAGTCAAAGTTTACACATCTTCAAATTTTGGGCCAAGTGTTATCATTCAGATTTCCTTCAGAAGAAGTGTTCCACATAAAACCGCATCAAAATTACAAAGCTTTTTTTATTTTATAAATTTTTATTCCACTTCATTTGAATAAGTATTAGAATTATTTCAAAAATAATTCTTTCAAGAATTTTATTTCAGCCTTTTGTTCAAGTATCAATAATTATTTCAGACATTTTGTTCCCAACAATTTCCCCAAAGGGTCATTTCTTCAAAGAAAGTCCTTTGTAAAAGCCCAGAGGATATTTTTTCTGGTAAAGTGTCTTATACACTTCTTTTGAAGGGTAATTTTCTTAGAAAAGTGAACCAAATAAAAGTTCTAAAAGATATCTTCTTTGAGAAAGTGGACCTTTGTAAAAATCTTAAAGGATATCTTTTTCAAGTAAAGTGTCCCAAAAAAATTTCTTGAAGGGCACTTTTCTTAGGGAAATGGTCTAGTGCAAAGATTTTTAAGGATATATCTCTTAGGGAAATGTTTCACTTCAAATTTTTCAAAGCGTACTATTCTTTCATAAAGGGCACTTTTTGAAAGCCCAGAGGGTCAATTTTTTGGGCAAGTGTCCTCTACTTTTTCTCTGAGGGATCTTGCTATATCAAGGTGGACCAAATCAAAGTTTCGAAGGGCACTTTCCAAGTTATAAATGGAAATTTTCAAAGGGTAAAGGACCAAGCATTAATTATTTTAAAATTTTATCCCACAAGAATTTCTCAAGGTAGATAAGGCAAATTTATTCCTTCAAGAAAAGTGTCCACATAAAGCCCAAAGGAATTATCTAGCAAAAGGTTCGAAAAAAATAAACCATAAAATTCATGATCTAGATAGGTGTACAAATGTCAAATTTAGGACATAGTAAGTATCCATTGGGATTAAAATATCCCAAGATGGGCACATGAATGTCAAGTATAGGCCCTTGTAAATAGCCATTTACATTCAAAGAACTGACAAAAGGCCCTTGACTAAATGCAGGCTTGATAAGTATTCAGATCTCTAGAGCCCAGATCAAATCCAATAACAAGCAACAACTAGTAGGTCAATGGGCCTAGATTAGATCAATGATGTCTATTCAATCATGGATTTTAGCTCAATGATACACAAGCAAGTTAAAGAGTTAGTGAAGCTCAAGAGCAAAGGAAAGGTGGACAAGTGGCACAAATGCATTCAACTAGTAGAAGATGTGAGGGCTCATGTTTGTTTATACCTAGCCAATCTAATAGTGTGATTCAAGGATCTAGGTCAAATTTTTATGACCAATCAGAATAAAGGGGAACTAAGTGACCTACGTAGAGGTCAAAGAGTCAATTTTTGGCTAAGGCAAGCAAGCATGGCAAAGCCAAGATCAAACACATTTTAGTTGGGGCTAGGAATATATATTTTAGGATAGATAGTGTTATTAAGACTTCACAAGAATATAATAGGTTTTTTTAGACCTAATATAGATTAGGGTGGGCTACTAGTTATTCATACGATATAAATATGTCTAGGTGGATGTATCAAACTATAAGAAAACCAATAATTTAAATTGGTTCTCAATTAATAGTAGGTCCAAGTTCACATTTCAAAGTAGAGGTAGATATATGTAATTAATAAAGGAGTGTCTTAAGCCATACTCTCAAAAAATAGTAACCTAGAGTAGACTTAATCATGGCCCATCGATACAAGGACTTTGTCCTTCTAGTCCTAATGGCATTAATGTAATTAAGAGCTCAAGGAGGCTGCATAAATATTGGTCAGTATGAACCCCTTATACACTCTATCATATAGGTTCTCCATTTTTTTTCTCATCCCTTTATGTTATATATAGAGTCTTTAGAGCCTTAAAAAGAATCCCTCAGGCTGGTACAACTAGACTTTGCCATAATTGTATTTGACACCTCTTGGAGTAGTGTTTTGTTAATCTATATTTAGTGTTCTATATTTGTTTAATATGAAAATATGAATTCTATCTTCCTTTTATATTTCCAAACTCAACCTAAATTCTATAAATATTCTTTGTAGGTAATATAGTGTGTCTTAGCATTGATATCTTAAGGATATAATGGACAACCAAGCTTAAGTGTCTTTAACCAGACCTTATTTTCATCGCTCCCTAGTTTGAGTGTATCAAAAATATCTCTATATGAAATACTATTGCATAGAATCATAGTAAGCATTGCATTATTTTCTTTCATAATTCATTAGTGTGTTAAAGAGTCTGAGCTTATGAGTGGGTTTGATAAATTCTTGGTGTATAACCACAACTTATAATAGGTTTTACTTTATGAGAAAAAATTGTGCCTTTTCATCCCAACTATTTCTTAGGTTTTAGAGATAAAGGTCCAAATCCTAAAAATATGAGGAGCTAGCCTCATAAAAAATCCTATAGGTCTACTCTAGATATAGGTAACCCATAGCCTTAGACCATTCCCATATTAGTCTAGGTATAGATCAGAATTAAATAAACCTAACCCCTATTAGGGTGTTATCTAGATATCTAACATTTATAGAATGCCCGATGGGACCACTAATCTTTCATATTTGAGTATAGTAGTATGTTTCAGAGCTTCATTTCTAGGTTTGTGTAATATTTTATGCCCCCAAGGTTATCACAAGATCCTCCACAAAATGGAAGGGAGAAAATTTGTTTGAGATAACTTTATAATCAGCAAATAAAAATAAGGCCCCTCAGCGAAAGCCTACACCTACCCCTCTTGTTCCCCCTATTATTGCCTAAAACCCTCCTATTCAAGCCAATATAGTTCAACTAAGTAGTATTATAAACCCCATACCTCAGATGGATATTCATAGAAGGCAAGCCTTTATGTCATTTAATGGTGGTAGTCCTTTAAACCTTATTCAATGGGATGATATTTTAGTCACATATTTGAAGGCCCTTACCTATTATATAGGAGAAAATTGATTTACTCTTATAGACCATATGGTAGATGTTGCTAACCTATGTTCAGTACATCATGTAACCCAAGAAAATGTAACAATAAGGTTGTTAACAACTTATTTTAAGGGAAAGGCACTTCAGTGGTAGAGAGGATTGGCCCCTGCATTAATCAATAGCTAGGATGAGTTTGGAGAGGTCATTCGCAAGAATTTTGAGGACAAGAGTGATCATTTCTCACTTGTGGAGTAGCTTAAAATAATTAGGAAATCCCCTAATGAGTTCATGGTGGATTTCAACTATATATTCCATAAAACCTAGGATAAAATTCGTGTGATGATAAAGTCTACACCCAACAATGCTTTTCTATACTATTTGAAGGCTTTCAACTCAGATGTAATAATAATGATTCAATCCATGGGAGGGAATGTCATACCTAGAGATTTTTAAGTAGTAATTAGGGATAAAATTACCTTATAAAAGCAATAAAGTTGGCACCAAGGCCACCAATACCTCCCTTTCTAGAGATACATCCTCCTACCCCAGCTGTTGCTCCAGTTTTAGAATCAACAAAGTTTTATCAAATAGAAGGTGAGAAAATTAATAGACCAAGGAAGATAGTCTTATCAAAGCCCAAAATAATAATTTGGTTGTAATGGAGAGGCAAAAATCTCCACCATACAAGCCATACCAAAATGAAAATAAAAATTTCTTGTACAATAGGCCACCCTATCAACCTAATCATGAAGGATAAGGGTAAAAGCTTCAGTCAAGGTAATGCAATCCTAACGCTCCAAGTAGTTCTAGAGATATTGTGCCAACTCAAAAAAATTATGCCCAATAAGGTTCATAGAAGATAGAGAGATATTCCAATGAGATGGTAATTGACACTACTATAAATATTTATCAAGACCCTGATTGATAGCATGATCCTTCATTTCAGAGTCATGACATGATGCCTCCTCCACCACAAGCCCCCCAAGAAAGTCAATATAACATGTTTTCCATGTCATGATCACAATCTTAGAGCTAGCAATAAGGGAGCATGAGTAGAGCTCCTGATGATACCACATGCATGAATTTCCAAGAAGGGGAATATGTGTTTGAGTATGTAGCAACTAATATGGGACAAGCCTAGAGGATAAAGGAATCAGTTAAAACTCAAATAAGAACTAAGAAAAGGATGTTAGAGGATAAATTGGGGAAACTTAAAGATTTTGTATCACATCTTTAGACTAGTTAGTAACCCACTTCTTCATATGCAGCTACTAAAGCTCCTAAAAATCAACAAGTGCCCCAATCCCATGGACAACAACAGAGGTCCCCTTTCATTCCTCATGTTACTCAAATGTCGAGTAATGCCTCCACCTCCAAAGGACAATCCAAAGGAACTAGTCTTATTTTTAATATTATGGATCATTTAAATAGTGATAATGTAACTATGTCTATGTATGTTTCTCTATCTATCCCTAGGCAAAAGGAGATTCTCCGTCAAGAGCCCTCTAAACTTTCTCAGGTAGAAAAAATGGTTGATAAAGTGAATGCTATTTTCATAAATAATAGTCAGCCTAACTAAGCCCTTAGATAAGTTCTGAATCAAGTTCTAAGCTTAATCCAACCTCAAAATGTTGTCCTTCCTCCTAAGGTTGTAAAGCCTCACCCATTTTATCTGTCAGTCATCATAGGGGATTGTTTGGTGTAAAATTTCATGATTGACTTAAGTGCTTCAATCTTAGTGATGCCTAAAGCCATAATAAACAATCTTGGGCTCAAATATGTGCCTAATGAAAGGGTGTACTCTAATTGGATGTCTCTCTTACTAAGATAATAGGCATCTTTAAGGATCTTCATATCACCTTGGTTGCATGTCCAAATTATGTCATTTCCCAAGATGTAATGGTGGTAGACCTACCCCTCTATTTTTCCCTATGCTTGTCTAGGGACTTCACTGCTAAGATTGGGGGATATCTATCATATGACTGGTCATACATGGTTTTTAGAACCAAGTATGGGACTAAATTCACCATAAGGTCTGAGCTTATAGTCAGGTTCCACCTAGAACCCTATATGCCCAATATTTCAAATACCAATTGTGCCATATTTGAATATGTTGAAGAGGTTATTAAACAAGAACCCCATATTCATCTAGAAAGCATCTTAGACCTATACTTGGATGAATGGGTATCTTATAACCATGGATTTTATCCATAAAACATCATTGAAGAGGCAAACATAGAAGTGTATTGTATGGATGGGGAGTTAACTAACATTTCTCAAGAAGAAGATGGTATATAGACCTTATTCTTTGATGGCTCAAGGTCTAAGAATGAAAGTGGAGTGGGGGCCATGCTAGTTTCACCCTCTATTCAAAATTATCATTTAGATACAAGAATCTAATTTAGTTGTACCTCAAATATAATTGTCTATGAATCTCTTTTGTATGGTTTGCAAAAAGCAAGGAAGAGAGGTATTTAACTCCTCAAATTTAAGGGTGATAGAAAACTTATAGTGCAATAGGTGAGAGGCCTACATGCACTCAAGATTCACCATATGAAATACTATAAGCATTGGTTATGGGATCTCATGGAATATTTCTTGGTATATGATATCTATTCTATATCAAAAAAAATAAACCAACACACAGACAAGCTTGCTACCATTAGTGCCCATTATGAGATAGTAGAAGGAGTCAAAGGCAAGAAGGCCAAGATAAGGTCAAGATTATATGTAGATCATCTATTCTTGGCAGTGATTTGGGTTCTAAAGCATTTGACAATGATGATCAAATCATATGTTTTCTAATGCAAGAGGTAGAGTTCTACCATAGGAACCAAGACAAGTTCTAAAATCAATATGATGACTAAATAGTATAGCTAAGATCAAAAACACTTCCCAAAGAAATTTTGACATTGGAGATCATATTAAATGAAAATGACCAAGTAATAAATGGGAAGGCATGCAGGTTAGCTAAAGAGGAACACTATGAAAAGATAGAGATATTTAAGGGCAATCTATTGAATCTAAGAAGGGTCAATATGATGGAGGAAAGAGTTAAATTTGTTGCTCTATGTAAATAATTTTTTGATATATTTGCATGGGAATACAAAGAATTGAAAGGGTTTGACCCCAAGATTACATAACACACCATTGAATTAGAAAGTAATGCCAAGCCAGTCAGGTAGAAATAGAGGCCTATCAACCCAAGAGTGGAGGATCTCATGAGAAGAGAACTCTATAAATTGATTGAATCCAGGATAATATTTCTAATTAAACATTCCTCCTGGGTGGAAAACCTTGTGTTAGTGTGTAAAAATAATGGAGAGATTTGGTTATGTGTTGAATTTAGGTACCTCAATAAGGTGTCCCTAAAGGACCATTACCTACTACCCTCCATGGATCAAATTCTACAAAAGGTGGAAGGTTCTCAAAGGTTCTCTTTACTTGATGGCTATTTTGGCTATAATCGAATCATGGTGAAAGAAGAAAATAGGCATAAGACTACCTTCACTACAAAATGGGGTACCTATGTATATTGTAAAATGATTTTTGGACTCTCCAATGCTAGAGTTACCTTCTAAAGATAAATGGATGTTACTTTTCATAGTCTTTTGAATGATGTGGTTTTAGTTTACCTTGATGATATAACAATTTTATCAAAACACCCTAATGATCATATAACACATTCGATATCTATTTTTGATAGATGCAGATAGTTTGGGGTTTCTTTGAATCTAAAGAAATGCATTTTTTGATGTGAAAGGGAAGATGAGACATGTAGTGTTTAAAACTGGTCTATCTATTGATCCAAAAAGGATAGAGGCAATCCTTTCTCTATCACTACCCAAACACAAGAAAGGGTTGCAGAGCTTCTTGGTCAAGATCAATTTCATCAAGAGGTTCATTCAATGCTTTGTAGCGCTGGTCAAGCTTCTCACTCATATGCTGAGAAAAGTTAAAGAGTTCACATGGACAAGGGAAAGTAAGAGGAGCTTTGAGGCCATCAAGGAGGCCATATCTCATGTCCCCACTCTATTAAATCTAGATTTCAACAAGGACCTCTGTCTATATGCCTTTTTCCACATTAGATGCAATTTTTTTGATACTCATGTAGTAGAATCAAGGTTTGGATCAGCCCATTGCTTTCTTTAGCCAAGATTTGGAGGGTTATGAATAAATATATAGCTTTGTTGAAAAGCATGTGCTTGTTGTTGTTACAAGTTTGAATAAATTCAAGCATCTAGTTTCAAATAGTAGGATCATCTTAATGGTGGCTCACCCAAGTGTGAAGGAATTTTTCCTCAATAGAGATTTGAATGAAAAGAGAGATGGATAGGTCACCAAGTGTATGGCATATAACATTGAATTTAGGGCCACAAAGCTAGTTGAAGGAAAGGGATTATGTGAACATCTTATTAAAGATGTGAGAGAAGAAAAAGAGATAATCCTAGTAATCGAAGACACCTAACAGGAAGATGAGGACACTCTTCCATCTAGTTGGACATAGAACATTGCAAGATTTCTCCAAATGGGAAAGTCTCTAATGGGTTTCAATGAACCAAAAATAAGACACTTCAAGCTGCAATTAGTGACATACATTCTGATTGATGGAGTTCTATAAAAAAAGGACATTGGAGGAATGCTTTTTAGATGTGTTAAAACTAACCAATTTGATAAGCTTCTCCAACAATTTCATGACAATCCTAAAGGAGGCCATTTTACAGCTAAGACCACAACTAAAAGAATCATCAGAGCTAGTTACTTTTAGCCTAATTTATTCAGATATGCACATTCATGGGTGAGAAAGTGTTCAAAATGTGCCATGTTTATAAGGAAATAAAAGCTAGCCACTATGCCACTAAATCATATTCAAGTTGAGAAACCTTTCATGTAATGGGGATTAGACTTCATTAGCATGATTAATCCTCCATCTAATGCTAGCCATAAGTGGGTATTGATAGCCACATACTACTTCACTAGGTGGGTGGAAGCAGTCCCCTTGAAGGAAGCAAATGAGAGCTCTCTTCTTGAGTTCTATGAAATTTTAATCACCCATTTTAGAACACCATCCACCATAGTATCAAATAATTATTTTTCATTTAGCATCACAAAGGTATGTGAGTGGTATCTTGAGTAGGGTAGTTATCTAACATCTTCATCTACTTTATATCCATAGGGTAATGGATTAACAAAGTTTACTAATAAGAACCTGATTCAAATCATTAAGAGAATGATGGAAGATAATCAAATATCTTAACACACCAAACTAAAGATTTATTTATAGGTCGACAAGGTCACCCCCCAAAAGGCCATTGGTAACTCCCCTTATCTCTTAGTCTATGGAAGAGAAGCAAGGCTACCTATTTAATTGGAGCTTCTAGCTTTGGAAATTATACACCAACTAGAGCTTTTAGAAAGAGATGCACTGGAGGTCAGGATGAATGAACTAAGAGAGCTAAAGGAAATAAGGGATGATTCCATGCATTTCATGTGGTCTAACCAATAATAGGTCAATATGAACTTTGATAAAAGAGATTCATCAAAGACATTCTAGCAAGGTGACATAGTCCTAAAATGGGATGAGGACCATTTGAAACAAGGAAAACACTCCAAGTTTGATAGTCTTTGGAGTGGAACCTATGTCATCATAGGTTATAAAAAAACCAATGATTTTGAGATTGCCAAATTAAATGGAGAGAACCTCCCCATACTTGTCAATGGGAGGTATCTAAAGTTCTTCTACTAGTCCCATGTCTTGCTTCTTGTACATAAGTAGATAGACCTATCCTTTTCCTCCAACTACTTCTGCACATTATTGTTATTGGTCATTATGTTCATATTTTAGGTTTTTGCTTTATCTTTTATTGCTTCATTGTTGTTTTCCCTCCCAATTTATCCAAAAAATGTTTCCAAAAGTTAAGTAGAGTCTATTTGTAAGTAATTTTCATTCAAGCAAGCTTGATCAATGTTTGGGTTCCATGACCATCAGGCTGGTCAAGCTAGCTAAGTCACCAGAATTATTGGCCATTTTGGCACATGTACCAAGCTTATATAGTATCTTAATAAATGGAAAGGGTCATATTTGATAAATGGATTATGTGGATTTCAACTAGGCTCAACTTTTTCAAGTGGAAGGATCCAAGTAGGTTTTTCATGGTGCTGAACAATTGTAGGGAAAGGTCCAGAAGAAGCCAAAGCTTACACATCTTCAAATTTTGGGCCAGGTGTTAGCATTCAAATTCCCTTTAGTAGAAGTGTTCCACAAAAAACCCATGGCAAAAGTATATGAATTTTTTTTATTTTTAGAATTTTTGTTTCACTTCATTTGACAAATTATTGGAATTCTTTTGGGAAGAATTCTTTTGGCCTTTTGTTCAAGTATCAAGAATTGTTTTGGGCATTTTGTTTGAAATAATTTCCTTGAAGGGCCATTTATTTGAAGAAGGTCCTTTGTAAAATCTTGGAGGATATTTTTATTAACAAAGTGTCCTATACACTTATTTTAAAGGGTAATTTTCTTGAGAAAGTGAACCAAACAAAAGTTCCAAAATATATCTTCTTTGAGAAAGTAGACATTTGCAAAAACCCTAAAGGATATATTTTTCAAGTAAAGTGTCCCAAACAATTTCCTCGAAGGGAATTTTTATCAAAGAAATGGTCCAGTGTGAAGATTTCAAAGGATATGTCTCTTATGGAAATGATCCACTTCAAAGTTTTTGAAGGGTTCTTTCAGAAAGGGCATTTTTTGAAAGCCTAAAGGGTCAGTTCTTTGGGCAAGTGTCCTCTATATTTTCTTTGAGGGATATTTATACATCAAGATAGACCAAGTAAAAGTTTTGAAGGGAACTTTTCTAAGTTTCAAAGGGTAATTTTAAAATGAAAAAGGACCAAGTATTAATTCTTTTAGACATTTCATCTGTAAGAATTAATGAAGGAAAATAAGGTAAATAAATTCCTTCAAGAAAAGTGTTTCACACAAATCCTAAAGGAATTATCCAATAAAAGGTCTGAAAGAAATAACCTGTAAAATTCATGATCTAGACAAGTGTGCAAGCATTAAATTTGGGACATATAAAGTAGCCATTAGGATTCAAATATCCTAATATGTGTGCATAGATGTCAAGTTTCTACAAATATTCATTTGCATTCAAAAAATTTATAACGGGCCCCCAATTGAATGTAGGCTTGACGTCTAAATATCAGGAGCCTAGATCAAATCCAAGGACAAGTAGAAACTAACAAGTCAATGGGTCTAGATTATATCAATGATGTGTGTTCAATCATTGATTTTGGATCAACAATACATAAGTAGTCAAAGAGTTAGTGAAGCTTAAGAGAAAAATCATGGTCGACAAGTGGCACAAGTGCATTTGATTGGTAGAAGATCTAAGGGCTCATGTTTGTTCATACCTAGATAATCAAATAGTACAAATAAATGATCTAGGTTAGTTTCTAATTACCAATTAGAACAAAGGGGAGCCAAGTGACTTAGACAGAGGTTAAAGAGTTGATTTTTGACTAAGGCAAGCAAGCATGGTAGAGCCAACCTTGAGCACATTTAGTTGGGGCTAGGAGTAGATATTTTAGGATCAAAAGGTGCCATTAAGACTATATAGGGATATAATAGGTATTTTCAAACCCAATATAGATTAGGGTAGGTTAATAAATTTTCATATGATATATATATATATATATATATATATATATATATATATATATATATATATATATATATATATATATATATATCTAGGTGGATGTATCAAACTATAGGAAAACCAATAATTTAAATTGGTTTTCAATCTATAGTAGGCCCAAGTTCACATTTCAAAGAAGAGGAATATATATGTGATTAATGGAGGAGCATCTTGATCCATACTCTTGATAAACAACCACCTAAAGTAGACTTAATCATGGCCCATGGATATGAAGACTCTATCATTACAATCCTAGTGGCATCAATGCACTTAGGAGCTCTAGGAGGCTATAGAAATCTCATTCATTATAACCCCTTCTCCACTCTCCCATGTAGATTCTCCATTATTTCTCATCCCTTTGTGTTATATATAGAGGCTTTTGAGCCTTAAAATGGATCCCTCAGGCTGGTACAACTAGACTCTTCCTAAATTATATTTGACACCTATTAGAATAGTGAATAGAGTATCTTGTAGTCATTTTTCTAATCTGTATTTAGTGTTGTGTTTGTTTAATATGTAATTTTTAATGTTATCTTCCTTTTGTATATCAAAACTCAACATAAATGCTATAAATCTTGTTTACAGGACATATAGTATGTCTCAGCATTGATATCTTAAAGATATAGTAGATAACTGAGCTTAAGTGTCTTTAATCAAACCTTATTTTCATCACTCCCTAGTCTGAGTGTATCAAATAGAACTTTATATAAAATAATGTTGCATAGAATCATATTAAGCATTTCATTATTTTGTTTCATAATTAATTAGTGTGTTAAAGAGTTCAAGATTATTAGTGGGTTTGATAAATTCTTGGTGCATCACTATAGCTTAGAATAGGTTTTACTTTATGAAAACTTCTTGTCCCTTTTCATCCCAACTAGTTCTTATGTTTTAGAGATAAAGGTCCAAATCTTAAAAAACTGAGGAACTAGCCTCATAAAAATTACTATAGGTTTGGTCTAGATATAGGCAACCCACAACCTTAGACCATTCTCATGTTAGTTTAGGTATAGGTTAGACTTGAATAAATTTGACCCCTATTAGGGTGCTATCTAGATAGCTAAGACTATCATCTTGGCATCACCAGTATCCTAATCCTTCATCACATATTTCTTTGATCTACCATGAAACTAGTCTCCTCTCTAATAGAGACCCATAATTCTCCTAAGCATGTGTCCTGATTGGGATTTGACTTCATATTGTGGCTCTCTCTTTCATTATAATTGATTCCCTTATGGCATGTGTTGACAACCATGACACTATTATTACCACTTCTTGTGCATATATCTTAGCCAAGGGTATCCTTGATCATGCTATATCTCATATATCTTTTCATCACATTACCACTCTTTATTAACTTTCATTCATCTAGTTCATCTTCCTATCCCTTATCTCTCCCATTATATCTACATAAGCCCAAGGTATTTGTTAGGATTGTGGAGCTAAAAGCTTCACTGATGCAAATACAGAGGAGGTTGCAGGAGAGTTGCTGAGTGTCAGAGACACCGGCGTCGGTCAGGCCAACTGACGTCGGCAGTACAGGGCAGGAAGACAACCGGCGTCGGTCAGAGATCGGCCGGCATCGGTGACCCCCAGGCAGACAGGGACCGGCGTCGGTCGCCTGTGTGGTTCGACTGCGAGCTATCTACGGGCAGTTAACTAACGAACCAAGTGTTTGCATGAAGAGATCTAATTTTAGACTGAGAGCTGCGGATCTAATTATTGTAATTAGATGTCTAATTATTGTTTGGATGAGATCTATATAATAGACTCATGGTTGTATTGGAAAAGTGTGCTAGGGAGTAAGAGAGCATAATTATAAGCTCCTTCTGTGTGTGAGGTAGAGCAATGGTGCGTTCCTCCTAGTGCCACAGTACCAGGTGTGTTGGTGCTGGATTGGAGAGCTAGCTGGGTTCTTCAGGAGTGTAGGATCTTGGTCACAATTGCATGGCCTATATAGGAGATCTACATGGTAAGTAAGATCGTTGATCTGCAGGTGTATGTGTGTGCAAGGTCGAGGTTCACAGGTGAGCAGAACCATTGTTTGATTTGCAGGTGTGCAATGTCATACAGACAGCAACACAACAAGGAGCAGTATCAGGCAGGATCTACTTGGAGTACAGGTGTGTACTCGGATAGAGCAAGAGGAAGGCAAGGAAGTTCCTTCCATAAGTATGGTCTGTTGAATTGCAGGTTGTTGCAGATTCATGGGAGATCTACTTGAAGTACCTTGAGTACTTGTGGAGCACGTGGAGTGCTTGTGGAGTGCGTGGAGCACTTGTGTTGTGCGTGGAGCATGGGAGGTGAACACCAACTCTGTATTTGAGTTGGGTGTTGGGACCTGTGAGAGGGAGAGCTTTGGGGAGAAGAATTATTGTTCACTTGAGGTGTGGGAAACCTCTGTAAGGTGGTGGAGAAGAAGTGGCATCTTCTTTATTGTATTCTTTTCTGTATAAAGTGTTAATACAAGTTGTGTATTGTCTCTCATATGCTGTGTTATTCTGAATTCTAGTTACTTGGTGAATCTGGTTATTTCCGCATATTAAGTTGTTTGAAGTTTGGTAATCAATTGTATGTTTCCGATTTCGCATCCTGACAAGTGGGATCAGAGCATGTTTGTTGTTCTAGATTCCTGACAAGTGGTATCAGAGCTAAGGTTGCAGGAAGCAGGTTGTGTTTTGGTTACAGGGCACTCTCAGGGGTTTCTGATCGAGTGGGAGTAGAGCAACGGCAGATCAAAGTAAGCTAAGAATGGAGGAGTTGAAAAGCACAGACGGTTACTCACGGTCTGATGGAAAGAAAGAGCAGGTAAAAGAATATTGTTGGTTGGTAACAGATCAGCATGAAGAAACTGAAGATACAGATGTTGCAGGTGTTATTGCACAGGATGTGTTTGCAGGTTTCTTGGATAAAGTTGAATCTTGGATAAAAGATTCGGTTGCCTCTTTCCATGCAGCCCCAGATAGAGGAGCTGGTAAGCCTTGCCAAAGAATTGGCAAAGGGGAAGTGAAGCTGAAATTGCAGGCGGCCAACACACAGTTGTTGATGAAGGTCATGCAGGTCCCAGGTTTGGAGATTTGGCTAATTTCTTCAGAAAGATTGGGTGATGAGAGATGCACAAGAACTCTCACAGCGGTAGCACTTGAATTAGCTAGTGGTAAGAAAACAGGTATTCTTTATCTACTTGTTTATATTACTGATTCTTCTTCTATTGCGGAGACGTGGCTTCGTAGGCTTGGTCACATGAGCAGGAAGGAGATGCATGTTCTTAAGCGGAAGACAGATATATTTGACAGGCTTAAGAACTGGAAAGCCTTGGTGTTCTTGGAGGAGATGGCGGACAGAGTTCAGTGGATGAGGCTGGATACATCTGAGCAGGGCAGTTTGGACATGGAGATTGATCCAAAGGAGCTCGCGGGTAAAAAGTCATCACTCACAGGCGAACACAGACACCGATGTCGATCAGGAGGAACCGGCATCGAACAGACAGGTGCCGATGTCGGTCATGTGCAGACCGAAGTCGGCGATGTCGGGCAGGGTAAGACTGACATCGGTCATAGACCAACGTCGGTAGTATGTAAGACCGATGTCGGTCAGGAGGACCGACGTCGGCAGTAGGGACACCAGTGCTGGCAGGTTGGTAGTCAGGTACAGACGCATGAGAACCGACGTCGGTCGGATGCAGACTGTGGAGTGACCGAGGTCAGTCACTGTAACGAATTTTGGGTGGACAGCATGCTGTCAAGGAGTCTCAAACACCCATACGGAGGACTGAAGGCGTAAGTAGGCCCTCAAATTCATTGTTCCTCTTCTTCATACTTGTTGCTGATTGTATAGCAGGAAGGATCTAGGAAACAGGTGTGAGCTTGGCAGGGATATGATGCAGAACCAGACGGGTGTCTTGGTAGGTTTGCCAGCTGGATGAAAGCACAGAGACGAATGCATTCCTTAGTAGAAGAATAGAGAGAACGGATACGTGAGACGGAAGACCAGGCATATGGTCTTGTGGAGCTGCAGGACAGTGGTACCAGGTTTGACAGGTGGAGGATGAAGCATGGCTTCAGTCAGTGTCAGGTAACTACTATGGTTTGCCTTACCAGGTGGATGATGAGTCGCGACATCATTCTGTTGCTGTATGTGGATGGTATATTTGCTAGCAGGGTTAGTACATACAGGTTTTGCTGAGCTAAGGGTAAGATTAGTTCAGTGGCATGTCATGAGGAGTTTGGAGCAGCGAAATTCTTTGACATGGGAGACATGGAGATCACAGGTTGATTTTGTCTCCAGTGGGAGCTGATGTGAATCAAGTGTTGGTGAGGTTCGGGATGCAGAACTGGAGCACACTAAGGGCTGGACAGGTACAGTGTCCGAAATCACATGAGGTCTAGTATAGACCTGAATATTCCCATGCAGTGGGAGCTGTCAGAGTTAGGAGCCAATTCGGGGAAGTGGGTTCTCAGTTTTCTGAGAGGGACCGGCAGCAGGTGTTGCTATGCAGGGTCAAGACTTCACTACATGGTGTTGTAGGTTCGGATGTGGCAGGGTACTCGGATGACAGGTGGTACACCACGGGATGTGTGGTGGGTTGTCTTCAGGTGGGAGCTTGAAGAGGGATACAAACCAGGAAATAGATTAGACAGAGTACAGGTACAGGTACAGTGCAGCTATTTATCTCCAAGTGGGAGATTGTTAGGATTGTGGAGCTAAAAGCTTCACTGATGCAGATACAGAGGAGGTTGCAGGAGAGTTGCTGAGTGTCAGAGACACCGGCGTCGGTCAGGCCAACCGACGTCGGCAGTACAGGGCAGGAAGACAACCGGCATCGGTCAGAGATCGGCCGGCGTCGGTGACCCCCAGGTAGACAGGGACCGGCGTCGGTCGCCTGTGTGGTTCGACTGCGAGCTATCTACGGGCAGTTAACTAACGAACCAAGTGTTTGCATGAAGAGATCTAATTTTAGATTGAGAGCTGCAGATCTAATTATTGTAATTAGATGTCTAATTATTGTTTGGATGAGATCTATATAATAGACTCATGGTTGTATTGGAAAAGTGTGCTAGGGAGTAAGAGAGCATAATTATAAGCTCCTTCTGTGTGTGAGGTAGAGCAATGGTGCGTTCCTCCTAGTGCCACAGTACCAGGTGTGTTGGTGCTGGATTGGAGAGCCAGCTGGGTTCTTCAGGAGTGTAGGATCTTGGTCACAGTTGCATGGCCTATATAGGAGATCTACATGGTAAGTAAGATCATTGATCTGTAGGTGTATGTGTGTGCAAGGTCGAGGTTCACAGGTGAGCAGAACCATTGTTTGATTTGCAGGTGTGCAAGGTCATACAGATAGCAACACAACAGGGAGCAGTATCAGGCAGGATCTACTTGGAGTACAGGTGTGTACTCGGATAGAGCAAGAGGAAGGCAAGGAAGTTCCTTCCATAAGTATGGTCTGTTGAATTGCAGGTTGTTGCAAATTCATGGGAGATCTACTTGAAGTACCTTGAGTACTTGTGGAGCACGTGGAGTGCTTGTGGAGTGCGTGGAGCACTTGTGTTGTGCGTGGAGCATGGGAGGTGAACACCAACTCTGTATTTGAGTTGGGTGTTGGGACCTGTGAGAGGGAGAGCTTTGGGGAGAAGAATTACTGTTCACTTGAGGTGTGGGAAACCTCTGTAAGGTGGTGGAGAAGAAGTGGCATCTTCTTTATTGTATTCTTTTTTGTATAAAGTGTTAATACAAGTTGTGTATTGTCTCTCATATGCTGTGTTATTCTGAATTCTAGTTACTTGGTGAATCTGGTTATTTTTGCATATTAAGTTGTTTGAAGTTTGGTAATCAATTGTATGTTTCCGGTTTCGCATCCTGACAAGTGGGATCAGAGCATGTTTGTTGTTCTAGATTCCTGACAGTATTTTTAGACTATGTAGGCAATACTTGGTCATGTTTTGGTGCCCAAGGATAGCTCTACCACTATCTCTCTCATCAAACCTCATCCCCTAAATCCTTTGGTCATTTGATCATATCAATTCTTCTCTATCATCACATACATCATAGTAATCAACTTCTCTTTAAGCTACACACATCATTAATCTTATTAAATCATCATTTGATCCTTGGCCAAAAGCTCTCCCTTGCATGCATCCTTGCTTGGGATACATCTAAAGCTTATGGACTTCTAATTATATCATCATCTTATCGTGGTTGATTCCCCCTTGGGATGTGTCAAAAATCATGATAATATCATCTTTACTCCCTATGTAGGTATCTTTTCCAAGGGCATCATCAAATTATATCTCAATACTTAGGTCAATCATCTTCTTCATCATCTATCTCACATCTAACATCTCATCCCCTCATTTATCCATCTCATCCCACCCATCATTCCTTATTTTGAGTGGCCATATATCTTATTCTTCCTTGCATGTCCCCTTGAATAGGAATCATATCCTATAACATCATCTATTAACATTCATCCGTGACTTGGTTTTTCTTTGAAATACCATTACTCTTACTTTGTGTCACTCATAATGCCCTTTCAAAGAGGGTTAAAATGTATGCACCTAATTCTATTTGTTAGCATTATGCTTAATATTATCACTTAATTAACATTACTTATTAATCAATTAATCCTATGAAATACCCCAATTTACCAATTTTATAATCCTTCAAAACCCTAATCTACCCCACAACCCCACTTCCACCAAATCCTCAATTTTTAATTCTCTAAAACCTAACCTACCCACAACCCCACTTTCCACCTAAATTCTTAATTATAATTATTTTATTGCCCATACATCTCCCTCCCAAATAATGTCTAGAGGCTTCTCACCTCTAAAACCTTCTCTTCTTCAAATTCAAAATTGGAGAGGGAAAATCTCCCTCTCAAATCCATTCTAGCCTCTTCCAAAGACCTCTTTAAATATAGGCATGCCCAAAGCATGAAGGCATAGAAATAAGAAATAGACTGAAGCTCATGTTGCTTACATTTTCCTTCATAATACTAGTCTTCATAGCCCATCTTGCATCCATTATATCCATTCATTAATCCATCCATATTTGAGCCACTAGCAAGAAATCCAAGCATTCAAGTCAACTTGCATTCAATAGTCCATTAGAACATCCTAGAGAGAAGCCAAAAGAGGAGGAAGATGATGGTAAGTCCATTATAAATTCTAATTTCTCTTCTAAATTCTCTCATACTAAGGGTCTTGTTGGCCATTTTTGGCCCACATATCAAAATTTGCCTAAGTATGAAAAGGAGAGCTTTTAGGCAAGAAAATGGCAAGTCTTTAGGAGGACTTCGGGTTTTCTAGCAGTGACAACTTCAGATTTCTAAGATCACAGTGAAAATCAGGTTTACAATAGTGCTTGACTTCTAAATATTTTATAATTAGAAGTAATTCAGGTTTACAAACCCAAATTACTCATGGACAATGTATTTTGGGTTCTCAAAGGAGCACTACTTGATTACTTCATAAGTTGTGAGCAATTATAAACCCAAAATAAGTAAAAGGGCTTGACAAACCTGATTTGGTCTTGAAAAATAGTGATTTTTAGGTTCTTCAAGGGACAAGTCTTTTCCAAAAACTCAAAGGTACACTTCAAAAATCCAAAGGGCATTATCAAAATGCTAAAGGGCTTTTTTTAGGCAAAAATGGATATTCTCAACATTTTTGAAAGACAAATCAACTTTTCTAAAGGTTGCTTTCATAAATTTGAAGGGATTTTCCTTCCCCAATTGGATAGTTTCAAGTTTCCTGAAGGGCATGTTATCCTTTGAAAGGACCATTTAAAAATTTCCAAAGGGTATCTTTCCCTTTGGGAGGATTATTTGTGAAAGTCTAAAATGATGATAGGGATCCTGAAGGGTCTCTCACCCTTTGGGAAAGTTCATTCTAAAAAGTCTAAAAGATAATTTTTGAAGGAAGAGGGAAAGAAGGAATCTTTAGACAAAAAGTCTAAAGGAATTCCTTTGAACAAATTATCCTAAATAATTCCTTTGAGAGATATGCTTGAGACAAATAGGAGCCCATAGAATCAAGAAGACTTCTAGATGCAAAATCCTGAAGACTTTAATATGGACAAGTCCAAAGTAAGTAAGCTTAGAGAACCTGAATTACTCTACATAGCATAAATCAAGTTTATCCAAGTACTTTACTTTAAAATATTTATAAGTAAAGGATCTAGGAAAGTCTGAAGTTGGAGAGATCAAAGAACACAAATTACTCTACATAGAGTAAAATTGGGATTCTTCAAGTGCTTGACTTAAGCTTGGTCCAACAATGTAAGAATCATGATGTAATGAATGAAAGTTTACCATGTGATGTAAGTTGAAGTAAAAAGGTCCAATCAGTAAAGGATAAGTGGCACAAGGATGACCAATGAGAAAGGGGAGTCCACATGGTTGGTAGATAAAATTATAAAGGCTCTCATCCGCCATAGTTTGCTCCCCATAATCACTATTTGATGCTTAAATGTAGCATGGCTGAAACACATGGAGACCCATGTCCTTTTTTAGATAGGACATGAAAATTTGAAAGATGCCATGCCATTTAAATTCAAAGATTCAATGCATCATGCCAAGAAGAGACATTATAGCTTCTCACAACATGGCTTCTCAGATGTGCCTAATAAAACTTAAAGATGGGCAGGGCTCGAGAATATTGTTTAGTGATCCTAAGTGCTGCATTTAGGAATAAAAAGGAAGGATAATATCAGAGTTCTAGGCATTATCAACTTCTTCTTTCTTCCCCTTATCTCTCCCCCCTTTTTATATATAAATAGAGGCCTTGGAACCAAGTAAATCATCCCTAGACTAGTGATAGAATCACTCTATGAAAATCATTGTGTAATAGACATTTGAAGCAATAAATATTATTTTATCCATCTCTTTGTCTAAAAATTGTGTTGAGTTAGTTTGTGCACAATAGCATTATGAATAAGCATCCTTCCAGCCTTATTGTCCTTTCTTGCTTATTTTTAGGTGTTTTCTAGTTAGTTACAAGTTTGAACTTGAGCTTTTATACCATTAATAGAAACTTAATGTGGATTTAGAAATCCCTCTTCACTTCACATATGGTTTAGTGAGCCTAATTTATGAAATATTTATGCAATTTAGCTAGTTAGGAGGTTGTGTAAGAAAATATATCTTTTGTTGAATTAGAGTCATTCCCTAGACCAAGTGGATCACTTACTTTTAGTGCATCACCTCCCTTAACGTAGATTTCTTTTCAAGTAATCCTCTTATCCCTTTTCCTAAGCCATTAGTATATTTTAGAGTGGGAATCAAGGAGCTAAAATGAAGCACCTAAGGAACTAGCCTCGTTAAAAATATTAGAGGTTTAACCTCACCATAGGATACCCACATCCTAAGGTTGTCCCCATGCTTGTAGCTGGAAGTGAGAGAGCTTGAAGAACTCTCTCACAAAAAGTGCATTTCTAAGCTATAATAGTTTTGGCACACCTGGTGGGACCACTACCATTTTAATTTCATTTTTATGAAATATTGGTCAAATTTGATGTTATTTTAATCATTTCTCAATAGTGGTATCATTCATCCTTCATCATCTAGCGACTCTGAAGAACACCCAGCTATTTAGTGGTAGAGCAGTAACTATCTTTCATGCCAAAGGTGACTACAAGATCAATTTCCATAGGTATTCCTTTTGATTTTGTTGAATTACCTTTAGAATTAGAAAAAAGGTTATGTTTTTCCCATACTCACCCTTATGTAAGAACTTTCCTAAACCAGTCATAAGGTATACATATGCAAGAAGATCCTTGTTAGCTCCTCTTGCTACCATGATTCCTCAAAGAGATTTTGTGGGTTTCAGTGGCCACAGTCCTTTAAATTTTTCATAGTATGATCCTATACTAGTAGTATCCCTCAAAAGTGTTCCTTATTAAATAAGAGACCTAGTTGTAACTCATACTGAGAGCATAATAGACATAGCCAGCTTTTACAACATTTAAATAAGAGACCAAGTTGTAACTCATATGGTTGTTAGGATATTGGTTGTATCTTTCAAAGGAAAGGCATTAGATTGGTATAGGGGCCTAGCTTTTAATTCTATACACTCATGGGATGAGTTGGGAATAACCTTGTGTAAAAATTTGCAAATAAGAGTGATCATATGTCACTTGTAGAACAACTGACCAAAATCAAGAGAGCTCCTCATAATGTCATGCAAGACTTCAATATGAGATTTTAGAAGGCATGAGATAGAATTCCAAAATCTATTAGACCATCTCCAAACTTTTCTTTCTTGTTTTAATTGAAGGCTCTTAACAATGACATAGTTTTAATGATTCAATCTATAAGAGGAGACATACTGCTAGATGAATACAAGGTGGCAATCAAGGTAGAAAATTGCCTAGTTTAGGTTGGCAAGCTTACTCCCATACCCCCAATGCCTCTTTTTTCATAGATTAGACCACCTCCTATAGTCATTCCTCTACTTGATGTTATACTTCTAAGCCAACAATTACTATTATGCCTTCACCTAAGCAAGAGAAGACCTCTCCTAGTGGATCCAATGACTCCCAAGAGTAGAAGAATTACTTAGAACTAAAGAGTATGATCCAATCCTTGGGAAATGATGTGGTCAATGTCAAGAGACAAAAAGCATATAGCAAGCCATATCAATCTCCATACCAGCCTCAACAATAGCCTTATCAAGTAAATAGGCCACCTTACAAAGGAAATTTCTAAAGATAGGGGCAACCTAACTATGCTAGACAGTGTAATTATAATCCAAATTCTACAAACCCTTCTAACTCCTTGGTATCAATTCAACACAATGTGGCTCAAGAGGATGAAGGGACAATGCCTTAGAATCATTCTTTTGGATAATATATTGTCACAACTAATGGATCTAACTAGGTGTTCAATGATCAATGGTAGTAGGCTATTACTTATAGATAGAACTAGGCTCTTATGGCCCAAAGCACAAAAGTACCCACACTGGCAAAGCAAGAGTAGCCTCCATAAGAACAAGACTTATATTAGGGGTCAAACCAACTAGAAGCCTTAATGTTCATCAATGAGCAAGAGGAGTGCTATGTATCTAATCCATAGGCTACTCCCAGTTTGTCCCACATCCTAGTCTCAGAAAACATAAGGTTTAAGAGAATTAATATGGGTAAAAATCAAGAATCTTTCAAAGAACCTCTTGTCACCGCTTTTTTAATGACAAAGCTAGTAACATTAACTCCCAAAACCTAGGCAAAGGTTTGGGGTATGCCAATCAACATTATGGATCAAATGAATAAATCTAGTGTGAGTGTACCAATGTGGGACATACTTTACATGCCCAGCCAAGTAGACATTCTTCAAGAAGGTTTATCCAAGATGAGTGTTTCTATAGATACAAGTAAGCAACCTAACAAGGAAGCTAAAGTCTTCACTAATGCAGCCAAGAGTCCTTTGGGAGAAAGGTTAAGTAGTGTGACCAAGCCCCTGATTCTACTTTTCATTAATCATTGGTGTTTCCTTGGTGTATAACTACTTGGTGGATAGTGGGACCAACACCTTAGTCATACAAAAGTATATTTCTAACCAACTAAACCTCAAATATGAGCCACACACCAAGGGAGTCCTACAACTTAATGGTTCTTCCACAAAGCTATTAGGTATCATCAATAATTTGAGCCTAACCTTGCATGCTTATCTTATCGTGTCTATGGTGTAAGATGTGTTGAGCTTGGATATCACTCCTCACTTTGCATTATGTCTTTCTAGGGAGTTCACAACCAAGATTAGGGGTTACCTTGCAAAAAATTGGTCTTACATGGAATTAAAAACAAGGTATGGGACTAAGGTCTCAATCAAGATTGAACTTATGGCACAATTCCAAATTAAACCCCATCAGCCAGATAACATAAACCTAAATTATATTATCCTTGATGAGGATGAGTTTATAATAGGCTAGGAGCTATACACTCATCCTAAAAAGGTTTCAAACTTATTCTTGGATGAGCTATGGGGAGATAACCAATTTTTTGACCCTTTGAAAGGTGTTGAGGAAAGAGACATGGGTGTCTATCTATTGCATGAAGAGAATCAACCCATGCCTTCCCTCATTAGACCTAAATAAGACCCCAATGGTTTATGGAAGTTATTATTTGATGACTCGAGGAGAAAAAATTATGCAGGTGATATGGAAATGTTGATTTCACCCTCAGGTAATAAGATTTTCTCTTCATACATGTTCCATTTTAACTGCTCTTCAAATGTATTAGAATACAAAGGCTTGATCCATGGCCTTGAATGGGCCACCAAAAGAGGAATCAAATTACTGCAAGCTTATGGGGATAATGAGCTCATAGTTAACCAAGCCAGAGGCTTGAACATCACAAAAAAGCCTTTGATGAGGTCCTAAAAAATAGAGTGTGGGACTTGATTGAAGATTTTGAGGCCTTTGACATTCAAGCTATCCTTAGAAATTAGAACCAACATGCTAACAGGTTGGCAGCCATGGGAGCTCAGTTTGACATTATAAGTGAGCTAAAAGAAGCTAAGGTTTAGCCACATGTCAAGGTGGTGGTGAGACCATCAGTGCCAGATAATGAAGCCTACTGGTAGGTTTTTGAGAGTGAAAATAAAATTTCTTACTTCTTATAGCAGGAAGCTGAGTTTTCCTCCACCAATAAAGCTAAATTGTAACATCAATATGAGGATCATATTATTTACCTAAAGTTAAAAAAAAATCCTAAGGGTTTGGTTCCACTGGAGGGCCTTTTTCATGAAGGAGACCAAGTGAGGAAAGAGAAGGTATTAATGTCTACCAAAGAAGAAAATTATGAGAGAGTCCTCATCTTTAAAGACAAACTTCTCAAGCATGGGAAGGTAAGAAACAAGGCTGAGAGGCATGCTTTCATATCACTTTACCAAGAGTATGCAAACATTTTTTCTTGGGAGTATAGTGACCTTAAGGTTTTTGATCCTAAGTTATCTAAACATACCATAGATTTTGAGGCCAATGCCAAGCACATAAGGCAAATGAAAAGGCCCATTAACCCCAAAATTGAAGAGCTGATGAGGAAAGAGCTAACCAAGTTAATTGAGTCCAAGATCATATTTCCCATCAAAAACTCATCATGGGTAGCCAACTTAGTACCTGTAAGAAAAAAGATTGGGGAGATTAGGATTTATGTGGACTTTAGAGATTTAAACAAAGTCTCCTTAAAGGATCACTACCCTCTTCCATCCATAGAGTAACTTCTCCAAGTAGTTATAGGATCAGAATGCTTCTCTATATTGGATGGATTTTTTGACTACAACCAAGTCTGGGTGAAAGATGAAGATTGGTACAAGATTACCTTCACCACCAAATGGGGCACATATGCATACAAAAAGATTCCCTTTAGTCTTTCAAATTTTGGTGTAACTTTCCAAAGAGACATGGACTTGGATTTATAGGGGCTGCTAAACCAAATGGTGCTAGTATAATTGGATGGCATCATAGTTTTCTCCAAGAATGCCAACAAGCATATGGACCACCTGAGGATAATTTTTGAGGATAATTTTTGACAGGTGTAGAGAGTATGGGATTTCATTAAATTCCATGAAGTGCATGTTTTTCATGCATGAAGGTAAGTTACTAGGCCACATCATCTCAAAGGAGGGGTTATCCATTGATATTGAGAGAATAAGTGCCATTTTGGCCTTATCCTTACCCAAGCATAATAAGGGACTCCAAAGTTTCCTTGGAAAGATAAAGTTTGTGAGAAGATTTATCCCTAGTTTTGTAAGTTTAGTCAAGCCCATCACTATTATGTTGAAGAAGAACCAAGTGTTCACTTGGTTAAATGAAGGTAAGTTAGCATTTGAGGCTATTAAGCAAGCCATCACTCAAGCACCCACACTTATGAATCCTAATTTCTCAAGGAATTTCATATTGTATGCTTTTTCCAACATTGATAATATATCAGCTATGTTGATGCAAATAAATGGTGAAGGACTTGAGCAACCATTAAAATTTTTTAGTTAGGGGATTGAAGAGTATGAGGTGAGGTATAACTTTGTAAAAAAACCAAGTACTTACAGTAGTAAGGAGCCTCAATAAGTTCAAGCCAATGTTATCAAAAAACAAAATCCACCTTATGGTGTCTCATCCTAGAATAAGAGACTTCTTTCTTAACAAGGATTTGAGAGAAAAAAGAGTTGGTTGGATTACTAAAGTCATGGAGTATGACATAGAGATCAAGGTCACTAAGCTAGTAAGAGGTAAAGGATTATGTGAGCCTATGGTTGATGACCTTCATGAAGACAAAGAGGTGATCTTGGTAACACAAGATAACCTACAAGTAGATGCACCTCCACCTCACACTAGTTGGAACCATGATATGACACACTTTTTGCTAATAGGTGAGTGCCCTCAAGGTTTGGAAAAAAAAAGGTATTTATGAATTTAATCCATACCTTATGCTTTATTTGAATGGGTTTTGCTTATAAGAAACCTCAATGGAGTGCTCCTAAGGAGTGTAGATGATGATACAAGTAGCCAAGCTTTTGGAGCATTTCTATGATGGGCCTATAAAAGGTCATTTTGCTACAAGGACTACTAAAACAAAGATCATGAGGGATAGTTACTACTAGCCTAGCCTATTTAAGGATGCTTATGCATGGGTGAGGAAGTGTCAGGAATGTGCTCTCTTCATAGGTAAGAAATGATTAACAACTTTCCCTCTCAACTTGATTGAAGTGGAACAACCATTCATGCAGTGGGGTTTGGAATTCATTAGAGTAATCAACCCCCCATCAAGTGTAAAACATAAGTGGGTACTTATTGTAACTGATTACTTCACCAGGTGGGTGGAAGCCATTACATTAAGGAATCCAATAAAATAATAGTCTTAGATTTCTATGATAGTATTGTGACTAGGTTTGGTGTTCCATCCACTATTATATCTGATAATGCTTTGGCTTTCCTTAGTTTAAAAACAAGTGAATGGGCTCTCAAAATGGGAATCTACCTTAGCACTTCCTCAAACTATTATCCTCAAGGCAATAGGTTGGCTAAGTCTACAAATAAAAATTTGCTAAGGATTATCAAGAGGACCATGGAGGAGAATCAGAGGGCATGGCACACCAAGTTGAAGACAGCCTTGTGGGTTGATTGGGTAATTCCTAAAGTTATTGTTGGCAATAATCCATATGTTCTAGTATATGGAAGGGAGGCCAAGTTACCCATTTCTCTTGAGCTACCTACATTATAACTAGCCCATCAACTACAGTCACTGGAAGATGAACCCATTAATGTGAGATTGGTAGAACTCACAAAACTTGAGGAGATAAGAGACCTTGCAATGAAGATGCTAGAGTCACATCAAGCTCAAGTCAGTAAATATTTTGACAAGAGATTCATAGAAAGGGAATTCAAGGAGGGATACCTGGTCCTCAAATGGGATTCAAAAAAGGCCAAACCAGGTAGCCATACTAATTTTGATACTTGTGGAGTGGCCCTTATTTGATCCACAGATACAAACAACATAACACTTCCCAATTAGCCCAACTAGATGGAAAGTTATTACCCATCCCAGTCAATGGAATTCATCTAAATCCATGTTATTATAAGATTTTACAACCATTGTATGTTCTTGTACATTTTGTATAGTTTTTCATGTTTTTTTCTAAGTGCCTTGTGCACATCCATTTTAGTTGAGTGTTTTCCCTTCCCTAGTGTTTTCCCTTCCCTAAGTGCCTTGGGCAAAATTTGTTTCATTTTAGTTTTTCTTGTTTCTTCAAGGGAAGTTTCAAGATAGAGCCAACTTTACACAAAAGCATTGACTCCAAGCCCAATGGATCAAATGAAGCAAATGAGTTGGGTTTTCAAGCATAACAACATGCTTCCCTATGAGTCATCATAAATGTTGGCCATTTTTGGCCCACATATCAAAATTTGCCTAAGTATGAAAAAAGGAGATTTCAAGAAAGAAAATAACAAGTATTTAGGATGACTTTAGGTTTTCCAGCATTTACAACTTTGGGTTTCTGAGGGCATAGTGCAAATTGGGTTTCCAATAGTGCTTGACTTCTAAATATTTTATAAGTAGAATTAATTTAGGTTTATGAACCTAAATTACTCATGGATAGTGTATTTAAGATTCTCTAAGTATCACTACTTGATTAATTCATAAGTTGTGATCAGTCAAAATCCTGAAATAAGTAAAAGGGCTTCACAAACCCAATTTGGTCTTTAAAAATAGTGCTTCTCGGGTTCTTCAAGGCACAAGTCTTCTCCAAAAACCCTAAAGGTACACATTAAAAATCTGAAGGGCATTTTCAAAATTCCAAAGGGCCTATTTTAGGCAAAAGGGATCTTTTCAACATTTTTTAAAGACTGATCAACTTTTTTGAAGGTCACTTTCATAAATCTGAAGGGCTTCTCCTTCTCCAAGTGGATAGTTGCAAGTTTATCAAAGGGTATGTTACCCTTTGGAAGGACTATTTCAAAATTATTTAAGGGTATCTTTCCCTTAAAGAATATTATTTTTGGAAGTTTGAAATGATGGCAGGGAGCTCGAAAGGTCTCTCACCCTTTAGAATTGTTCATTTTGAAAAGTTTGAAAGGTAATTTCTAAAGGAAGAGAACAAGGAGCACTTCAGACAAAAAGTCCAAAGGAATTCCTTTAGATAAATTGTCCCAAGGAATTCCTTCAAGATATTTGCTCAAGAAAAATAGGAGCTCATAAAATAAAGGAGACTTCTAGATGTAGAAGCTCGAAGACTTTAATATGGACAAGTTTGAAGTAAGTTTAGATAACCCAAATTACTCTATATAGAGTAAATTTGGTTTCTCCAAGTACTTTACTTAAAAATATTGATAAGTAAAGGCTCTAGGAAAGTCCAAAGTTAGAGAGATCAAAGAACTTGAATTACTCTACATAGAGTAAATTGGGATTCTTCAAGTGCTTGATTCAAGCTTGGTCCAGCAATGCAAGAGTCACAATGCAACAAATGAAAGGCTACCACATGGCATAAGCTAGAATAAAAAGGGACAATCAGTAAAGGATAATTGGCACAAGGATGACCAATGAGCAAGGGGAGTCCACGTGATTGGTAGTTGGAATTATAAAGGCTCTCATCTACCATAGTTCACTCCCCAAAATTGTCGTTTGATGCTTAAATGAAGCATGGTTGAAACACATGGAGACCCATGTCCTTCTTTAAATAGGACATGCAATAGTGAAAGATTCCATATCATTTAAATGCAAAGATTAAATGTGTTATGCCAAAAAGAGACATTATAGCTACTCACAACATGGCTTCTCAAATACACCAAAGAAAAACTTAAAGATGGGAGGGGCTCAAGAGTATTGTTTAGTGATCTTGAGTGGTGTATTTATGGACAACAAGGATAATATTAGAGTTCTAGCCATCAATGAATTGTTATTTCTTCCCATTCTCTCTCCCCCCTTTTTATATAAATAGAAGCCTTGGAGCAAAGTAAATCATCCCTAAATTGGTGATAGAATCACTCTATAAAAATCATTGTATAATAGACCTTTGAAGTAATAAATATTATTTTACCCATCTCTTTTTCTAAAAATTGTGTTGAGTTAGTTTTTGCACAATAATGTTGTGAATAAGCATCCTTATAACCTTATTTTCCTTCTTTGTTACTTATTTTTAGGTGTTTTCTAGTTAGTTGCAGGTCTGAAATTGAGATTTTTCACCATTAATAGATGTTGAATGTGGATTTAGAAATCCCTCTTCACTTCATGTATGGTTTAGTGAGCCTAGTTTATGAAATATTTATGTAAGTTATCTATTTAGGAGGTTATGTAAGAAAACCTATATGTTGAATTAGTTTCATTGCCCAGACCAAGTGGATCACTTAATTTTGGTGCATCACCTTCCTTAGATTTTTTTTCAAGTAATCTTCTTATCCCTTTTCCTTAGCTATTAGTAGATTTTAGTGTGAGAATCAAGGACTTAAAGTGAAGCACCTAAGGAAATATCCTTGTTAAAAACATTAGAGGTTAAACCTCACCATAGGATACCCACATCTTGAGGTTGTCCCCATGCTTATAGCTTGAAGTGAGAGAGCTTGAAGAACTCTCTCACAAGGGTGAATTTCCAAGCTATAACAGGTCTTTATAGGAATTTGGGTAGATTTGATATCATTTACATATTAAATCTATTTCTTTCAAATTTTTATAGGGATTCAAGGTGACCAAAGGTAAGGTTGCTCCTATACCAAAAGATTTATTAGTTGGGGTGGAAGGCATTTGGGTGTTGGTTGGTTGGATGGGTTGGTTTTAAACGGTCATGTTGGAGGGATTTTTGGTAGAAGAAGATGTTTGGGTAACCAAATGTTGGGTCAAAATGTTGGTAATAGAGGTGTCACTCTTAACATGGGATGACATACCATAAGGTGTATCAATATATATAATTAAATTAGGGATATAGTGAGATAATGTATTAAGGTAGTGTTGAAGGGCTATGGGGTTGTTATCCAAAAAGGTGGAAAATTTTGTATCTCCTTGGGAAATTGTCCAAGGCATACTAATAATTTTAGAAGGATGGGGAGAACCTTCTACATTGGAGACATACTCCATGGATGAAGAAGAGGAAGATGGGAGGTTAGGAGGTGGATCTTGATTTGCTTGGTTTCTTAGTTATTGTCTAGTTAAAACCATGTAGAGAAGAGGAAAAAAAAGACACAAGTGATCTCACACTTAAAATAAGAGCAATCAAAAGTAAAAAGATCTCAAAGAAAATAATGCATACACTAAAGTGAGTTAAAATCCTAGGATACTTTATTATCTCTCTTTGGATTATGCCTTAATTTTAAGTTATGAATATCAACTTTGGGGCTTGTAGAGAAGGTATTAGAAGAAGATGTCTAAGGTTGGTTTTAAGTACTTAAGGCTCTCAATAATTTATATTGGAAAATAGTGAGTGTCTTGATATTAGGGCCACCCCCTCACTTCACACATTATATCGATAAGGGTGTCGAGTGCTTAGCCAAGATATACCAATTTCTCGAGATTATACTCAACCAGTGAACTCAATTAGTTCTCCCATTGGTGATGGAATCCAAGTAGGATAGCCTAGGAAAGGTGACCGCTAGGTGATGAAATCCTAGTTGGGCCTTTTGTCAATGTTTTGATGTTTAACTAAGTATGTGGTTTGGTCTTGTGTTTGTGGAGATAAGTGAGAGTATGATTAATTTAAGCTATGTGAGCTATTTAATACAAGCAAATAATGGATGAATAGTTAATTTTAACCCAAAATGAAATTTTTTTGGTGTCTTTTCTAATGAGTACAAAATAACCAAGTTCAATTAAATGAGATATGATGATGAAAGTATTAATCCTAGGATGAATACTTTTGATTTTGATAAGTGAAAGCAAAACAAGATAAATTTTACTTTTTTCTAAGAAAATAAAAGAAACTAGAACTTGCATTTTGGAAAGGAAGAATGGAAATAAGGAACATTTAACCTCTCAAAATTAAATACAAGAACGAATCTTATCTAATGTAACTAAATTTCCTATAGTTATGAACCCAAGAAAAGCTCAAGCATCCCATCGAGCGTGCTAGGATGTTTCACATAAATTTTGCTTTATTTCTCAAAAGAAAGTTGTGAAACATGCAAATAGGGTAAGGTTAGTAGAACCTAGATTTGGCTTGCATTCCATGATTTATATAGTTTTAGATATTCCTCTTAGTGTTGGGAGGATGACCTGAAAATAAGAAATCACCAAAACATGGTTGATTAGTTGGATAGTAGGGTGGATTACCTAGCGTGAGTTAGATCTAAGAAGCACAAGCTTCCTTGGAGGCTGTCAATCCACATTTTTAAAACACTTAAGTTATGATATGATAAAAATAGATGATTACATTAAATAATAAAAGGTATTAAAATTAAATTCAAGAAATTATAGAAAAGAGATAAATGATTTTGACTAATTATAACAGTAAATGATCAAATATTAATGTTATGTAAATCAAACTTGATTCAGAAAATAGGTTGAAGTTTTATGACAAAATAGAAACTCAAAAATTGGGATTTGGGTATGGGTAGATGGGTCAAATTAGCTTGCTATTATAAAATGGTTGATTGTTGATTATTGGGTCTAATCATTGATGGTTAGGTGACCATCGATGGTTGGTAACCATTGATAGTTAGGTGATCATCGATGGTTACTATTAGACTTAGCTTGGGAAAATAAGCCTATTAGAGAGGTTATAGAGAGGTTATGGAGGGTGAGTTGTAGGTAGTAGGTTGGTTTTGAGATAGAAAATAATACTTAGAGTTATTTGGTTCAGGGATTAGATGTTTGGGTGATTGAAATAGGTTGTGGGTGGTTTTGGGTGTAGGAGGTGAAATGTCTGGAGTTACAAAACTCCAACACAAGAAAATTAGATGAGAGGCAAATAAAAAAATAACACAAACAATGAACAAAGAGAGATAATTACTGAATCTTGATAGAAAACACATATACTTAGATTTTTACTATTTCTGCTCTAAATTTTTTTGAAGTTTGGCATGAAGCTATTATGAATTTTGGAGTGATTTTGGTAGAGTAACAATATCCTAGCTTAAGATAATGAGTTTTAGAAGCACCTTAAGTCTCTATCTATCTTTTGGTTCACTGAGAAGCTTTTTAGATTTGCCAAGAGTAAGAAGAATATGTTACCTAAGAATATTTGATATCTATTTCTGATCTCACCCTCCTCTTCATGTCTTAATATAAAGGAAAGCAGTGTTGAAACTAAAGAGTTTAACAAGTTTGATTTTAGTCTAGAATGCATTGATCATATGAAATATCATGCATGGTATAAATCAATGAGTGAGTTGGCGAGTTGAGTTGTAGTTAAGGAGAGGTTTTAGTTATGTTAGGTAACTATTAATAGTCCAAGATGACCATCGATGGTTGAGGTTCAACCATCGATGGTCAGGGGGGATATAGTTATAATGGCTAAATAAGTCATTGTTAATTATGTTTGGTGGTTCAAAAGTTTTTAAATGGTTCTAGGGGGTCAAGGGGTGATTAAAGTGTTCATGTCACACCTATAACCATAATGTATGGTTTTCTAGTGTCTACACTAGGATGAACCACCATAAAAAATATTTTTTTAATAGATACCATGTGTCTAAAATTATTGAGACCTCTCATGACTACCAGTATATGTTTTTCAACAAAGGTATACTTCTCTTCATACCCTCTTAACACTTGACTAAATAAGGCTATGGATTGCTCAAGGTCTTCACCATTTTGTTGCATAACCATGGTAGAAATAGTGTCACTTATAGAGAAGGAATACATGAAGAAGTCCTTTGTAAAATTAGGTTTGAGGAGGGTGGTATCTTGGGCAATGGCTTACTTGATGGCCTCAAAATTTATTTTACCTTCCTTGGTCCATGATAACTCTTTGTGTTTATTGAGCATATGATTTAGAGGCCTTACCAATTTTAAAAATTTGGGTATGAACCTTCTAATGAAGTTGATTTTTCCAAAGAAACTCTATAATCCCTTCTATTTTGGAAATGATAAGGTAAGGATTACATCTATCCTTTCAAGGTCAATATATAAGCCTTATTTTCACACCACATGTACTAGATGTCTACCTTCATAGACTGTAAAGATACATTTTTTAGGGTTCAAAGAGACCCCAAACTCCCTACACCTATCAAACACCAGCCTTAAATGTGTCAAGTGATCCTTGGGGTCTTTAGATAATATTTTGATGTCATCAAAGTAGATGAGCACCATCTCATTAATAAGCCCTTGGAAGGCTACATCCATTATCCTTTGGAAGGTGACCCATGCATTAGACAATATAAAGGGCATATTTTTATAAGAATAAGTACCCCACTTGGTTATGAAGGTAGTCTTGTGTTGATCCTCCTCCCTCACTAACACTTGATTGTACCCTGAGTATCCATCTAATGAGGAAAACCTTTTTGAACTTAAAACTTTTTGATTAATCTGATCCATAGATGGTAAAGGGTAGTGATCTTTTAGTGACACCTTTTTAAGATCTTTGAAGTCCAAAAATAACCTTATCTTCCCATTTTTATTCTTTACATGCAAAAGATTTTCCACCCATTAAGAGTATTTGATGGGGAAGATGATGTTGGATTCAATGAGCTTTACCAACTCCTTATTTATAAGGATCTCAATCTTGGGGTTGAACAGTCTTTGATTTTGTATCATAAGCTTAGCACTTGCCTCTAACTCTATGGTATGTTGATAAAAAATAAGGTCAAACCCATTCAAGTAATGATATTCCCAAGCAAAAATGTCTACAAACTCTTGGAATAATTAGATGAAGGCTTCATTTTCCTACTTCATGTTCACTTTCCCTAGTTTGAGCAACAACCTATCTTTGAATATGATGACCTTTTCATAGTGTTCCTCTTTAATGGATATGTTCACCTTAACTTTCCTTAGTTGTTCATTTTCATTTAATATGCTTTATAATGTTACCAAACTCTTGGGTAGTTTGTTTGTCTTCAATTGGACAATCTGGTCCCCAAACTAATGTTGCAATCTACCTTGGTTTTGTAAGCAAAGTTATGCCTCCTATTATAATAAACATGCAATTTGCTTATCATTTTCAAACACTTACCAGCTCACCTCATTTTCTAGGACTGAAGGTTTGCATACCACCTTGATTTTAGACTGCTCTTTGATATTTTTGACCCCACTTGGTATGTCATACCATGCTCTTATGGCTACCAACTAGTCTGCATGTTGATTGGCCTCTCTAGGAATGGAATGAATGTAAAAGGCTTAGAAGTCCTCTAAGAAGTCCCAAAATTTGTTTTTGTATGATTTCAATTGGCTTCTTGACTACACTTTGATATCTCACCTCGTGCACTACTAACTCACTATCTCCCATGGCTTTTAGGATCTTGATGCCTCTCTTTCTTGCCCATTACAGACCATGGGTAAGGTTGTATTGGAAGTGAAACTAAAGTGAAACCTCAACGTAGAAAAGTAAATTTGATTGGAAGGGGAGACAAGCATGACACCTACCCCAGTTCCATTATTGGATCTAGATCCATAAAAGAAATTCCATACACCTTTGTGATCTTAGCTTGGGTTAGTGAGACTTGGTATGATAGCCCCTTATTCATCTATATAGTACACACCCAAACCTACCTCTTCAATGATTTTGTATAGATCATAGCCATGCTTGTCTATTGTCCATTCATCAAGCAACAAATTTGATATGCCTTTAAGTGGTTCAATGGGCTCTTAGTCATTGGGGTGTTCATCCTCATCCAGGATAATATAATTGACATTTGATAAGCTAGGAATGTAAGGATCTAAATGGAACATAGAGATAGGTTCAGACCTTATGGTGACCTTTGTCCCATACCAAATTTGAAAATCCATATAAGACCAATCAGAAGAGAGATAACCCCCTATTTTGGTAGTGAAATCCTTAGACAAGCATAAGGCAATGTAGGGAGGGAGGTCAAATACTAATACATCTTGAGATATAGTGAAATTAAGACAATAAATGAAGAATATTTTTAGACCTTTAAAGACACCAATAGTCTTGGTAGGAGACCCATCTAATTGTAAAACCCCTTTTACATTAGGTTTATACTTTATCCCCAATTTATCCACTATAGACTTAGGCATGACAGAAGTGCTAGGCCCACTATCTATCATGTAGTTATGTACTATGGAATCACCTATGATGATAGAGTGATATAAGGGAGGGAGTTGGATTACCTTGGGTGTTTTAGACTCATGAGGTTGATTAGAATTGGTTAGGACTGTACCCACCTTTTCTACCTGCTTGTCCAAGACATGAAATTTAGAAAACTCTAATTAAAGGAGATATTTTTACCTCATAATGAACAAGGTGTCCCACATAGGAATAGTGACATGGGCCCTCTTCATCTGATCCATGATGCTAATGTGAGATGTGGCAGCCTTAGAATTCAACTTGGGAATAACAACACCACTTATATTTTGTGTGAATTGAGGTATCAAATGACCTCTATGATTTTTCCTTCTCCCAACTTGAATTTGATGAGTTGATGATGTCTTAGGGGATGCATCCTGACTAGTATCCCCTTGAGGTGTTTGAGATGGTGGAGAAGTTTCTCTTTCAAGTCCTAAACCATCACCAATTTCCCTTCTCTTATCCCTTATATGGGTTGTAACTAGACTGTTCACATTGGATGCATTTCCACCCAAATTAGTAGCCACTTGTTCAAAGGAATTCTCTCCTTATTAGAAGTTAACAAAGATAGTTTCATATGGTGCTTTACTTCCACTTATACCTTATTGATTTGGAATCTCATCTTGAGTCATGAAGGGAGTGTTTCCATGTTGCATTAGATGACCTTATTTGCGTTGTGTAGGAGGCTGACTATCATGTGTTAAAGGAGCTTAGTTTTGTTACATAAAAGAGGCCTGGCACACATCTCCACTTGAATTTTAGACACCTCATTTGACTACCCCCGTTGAGTAGGACATTGACCCTCTTGGGTATAATTATTCCGAGTTGAAATTATTATTGATCCAAAACTCAAAATTTTTGAGTGATATATATTTCAAGAACATGAAAATAACACAATAACAATGATTTCTCTGAGAAGAGATGATTTATTACTCAAAATTACAAATACAACCATATGCTTATCTCTGGGAAGAGATGTCTAATTTCCATTTTAGGTTACATCTTCATTTATACACATTTTGAAGGTAGGAAGAGGATGTGGAAATTCACCAATCTTGAGGGAGATTAAGTGGTTTGACTTCCATGATTTATAGAGATATAGAATTTGAGGAATTACTATTTTTAGAAACTTATTATTTTTAGAATGCACTACTAAAATTAAAATTTGGGGAACTTTCATTGAGTTTTTGGTGGAAAACCCCATTTAGAAAAGATCTATGCCATCTCAATGCATTTTCCTCATTCTTAGCTTTCCAATGGTTCAAATGGGGAGTTAATTGGAGCTATGGTGCAAAAGTTATGGCTCCTAGAATTTCCATCATCAATTGGGGTAGAACCGTCACCCAAATTGTCACCTGAATTATTGCCTGGATCATTCCTCCCTCCTTGAGAATTAATGGTCCCCATTGCATCAATATTCATCATCAAGTGTGGTAGTTGTGTCTTAATTTGATTCTCTATGAGCCACTCACCTTGGTGTCTAAGCTGGCCCCTTTTGACCACCCGATAAAGTGGAATAGGGCATCCTCTTGTTGTCTTCATCTAGGTGTCCACAATGTGAATCAGAACTCTATAGATCAAGCTCATAAATGTACAATTGTTCTACTATGACTGAAATGTCCAATAGAGATGGATCATATGGTTTGAGGAGCTCCACATTGAATATTGGATGCAGACCAAAGTAGGCTGGTAGTTTCAACTCAAAATCATTTTCTCCAACTTTTTTGGTGATAGTGTAGGGACCATATCATAGAGATCAAATTTTTCTCTATGGGCCTATAAGTCATTCCTTTTGAAGCCAAAACCAAACCTTTTAATCCAAATAAAAATTATATGCAATCTTATGTTTATCATGGTGTTGCTTATACTTCTAATTCATCTTCTCCAAGATGTCATGAACCTATTACTACATGTGTTACATTTGTTCAATGAACTATTTTGCTTTTGCTACCTTAGATCTCCCATGAGGTGTGTATTATATGGTCAAGAATGGAATGGCTATATCAATTGGTGCCATGGGTTGGAACTTGAAGCATACCTGGAATGGACTATGCTTGGTCAAGTTGTGCAGGGCCCGATTGTATCCATGTTGTATGAAAAGATGTCCCTCATCCCATGTGCATGGATGTTTGGAGTGATACATCTGAATCATGTGAACAATCAAGAAATTCACCACTTTTGTCTAACCATTAGTCTGCAGATGGAAGGCTAAGGACTTCATCGACTTGGTATACATCATCTTCCATAGAGTGGACCAAAATATGCTCAAGATCTTGCTATCTCTATCTGAGATAATGGACTTGGGGAGACCAAAATGGAGCCATACATGACTAAAATATAGTTGAGAAATTTATTCAATAGATATATTTTTCTTACAAGCAATCATGATGGCCATTTTTGAAAAATTATCAACTACAACATAAAAATAGTCCTTTTCATGTTTTGAAGTGTGCAAACCTAAGAGAAAATCCATTGAGATAGATTCCCAAGGCTTGGTTGGTTCTGACAATGGTATGGACAATCCTTGCTTCTTATTCATTGGCTTATCTATTGCACATGGGGTGAAATATTTGAGGTAACTTTCCATATCCTTCTACATATGAGGCCAGTAGAAGTGTTTTTGAAGAACTACCAATGTGTTCTTTACACCCAAGTGTCCAACTATCCTACTAAAATGTGCTTCCCATATCATCTTCTATTGCTCTACAGCTATAACATAGATGTGCCCCATGTGACAAAGGACATTATATTTCAAATAGAAATCAAAAACATGTTTACCTTCTTGAATCACCTAATATGTATCAAAAAAGGTAGGGTTTGATTCATACAGAGCACCCCAAATGGTAGTCTTGTGTCTATATAGGTCAAGAACTATTGCGAGTGCAGTAATTAGTGGGTTGCTCAGACAATCTATGGCCATATTTGAGCTCCCTTTTTTGTTTATGATTATTAGATGGAATTTTTGTAGATATGTTTCCCACTTTTCGTGCCTCTTATTTCATAGTTTTCTCTATGTCTAGATGAATTCTAATGGTCTATGGCTAGTGTGTATGATCGTCTCTTTCCCCAAGATGTAGTGTTTCCATTATTTGCAGGATTGCATCATGGCATAGAGATCCTTGTCGTATGTCAAGTATTTACTAACTATATTAGTGAAATTTTCACTATAATATATAATAGGATAGCCATATTACATGATGACAGCTCCCATGGCATATTCAGATGCATCTGTCATCAACTCAAAAGTTTGATGCAAATTTGACAAGGCAAGAATAGGGGCTGAGCAAAGTCTATTATCAAATTCTCAAATTCCTTTTGTTTTATTTTGAACCATTAAAATGTAGCTTTAGATCCTCATTTAGTAACTTGGGTTAGTGGCTAAGCAACATGTGAGAATCCAAGAACAAACATGTGATAGAAATTTACAAGACCTAAGAAGTTGCAAAGTTATGTGAGGGCCCTTGGTGTAGGCCATTCTCAAATAACCTAAATCTTCTCTGGATTGACATAGACCCCTTCCTTATTCATAATGTACCCTAGGTATTGAATTATTTTCATCTTTAATGTGCATTTATCAATATTTACATACAACTTGTGCTCTTGAAGAGTTTGAAACACCTTACAAACATGTTGTAGATATTCTTCCCATGTTCTACTATATTTGAGTATGTCATCCAAGTAGACAACCATGAATGAGTTGGTGAAGGGTCACATGATGTCATACATCATCCTCATAAAGGTTACAGGTGTTTTATTCAAGCCAAAAGGCATAACCAACCATTCGAAGAGACCCTCCATAGATCTGAATGTAGCCTTCCAGACATTAATTGGATCGATGGGAATTTGGTGATAACCAGATTTGAGATCAATTTTGGTGAAGAAATTCACACCATAGAGTTGTTCCAATAGGTCATCAATCTTGGGGAGGGGGTAGTGATTCTTCAAAGTGATTTTATTTAGGGCTTGATAGTCAATGCAAAGCCTCCATGTTCAATCTTTCTTTAGTGCCAAGATAATAGAGCTACCATAGGGTAAAGAGCTTGGCTTGATGTGACCCTTTTGAACCAATTCTTAAATCTACCTTTTTATCTCGTCATTCTCTAAAACTAATCTATGATACAAAAGACTATTAGGCAAAGGGGATCCTGGGATCAAATTGATAGAAATTTTTACCTGGTAGTGAAGTGGGACTCCCATGGGTGACTTGAATAAGTCATCATATTCTCCTATGATTTGTCCCATCTAATTTTGTTGTTGTGTTGATTATGTAGTCAGGACTATAACATCAACCTTATTATATTTCTATGGTTTGACCACCATGAGAAAGAATTGCTTTGTCTTCTCCACCAATCTCTTACATTGCTTGGCACTAATCAGGGAGATAGATGTGGGAGGTGGTACCTTTGGTACCCTATAACACTACATTCCAAGAGTGAGGGTGATTCTTTGGGTTCATGATTCATATATCCCATGTCGATCATACATGAATGGCTAACCAAGGAGTACATCACAAACATCTAGACTGACCACATCACACAAAACTTCATCTTGGAAAGGTTTTATTGCATATGAAAGAAGACACTAATGGATGACATGAAGGCCTCTCCCTGGGCCCATCCAATAATGTATGGCTTTAGGTGAGGATTCATGGATAGATTTAAACTCTTCACAAATTTAGCATAGATTAAATTCTTTTGACTTCCACTATCAAGAATGAAATGTAGAGGCTTACCTTTTACCCATAATTTAGAGTGAAACAACCTTTCCTTGTCATCAGCCTTTCCTTGTAGGTCTATTATGAAGCCATGATGGTATCAGGCTCAGCATCTACAATCTCTTCTTCATCCTCTTTGACTTTAGGGTGTGTATGAGATAGAGGAGTAGATGTCAAGTATTGTGACTCAAAAAGTAGTGACTTGATGGATCGACATTCTTCTTTGGAGTGAGTTCCAGTTTTGTGGTAATCACACCACTTTACAGTCTTCCCCTTCTAGGTTTTATTATCTTGAAACTCCTTTTTCTTCCAATTTTGGCCTCATGTTTGACCTTCCTTGTCACTTTTCCATTTTGAAGGCTGACTCTTTGTATTCTTTCTTCCATGCTTCTATTCAATCTTCACTACAAACTTGTATGCCTCATCAAGGGTTTCTAAATTAAAGAGTTCCCTTTCCCCCCATATGTACCATTGTAGTCCACCACGATATTTGAGTGTCTTATGTTTCTCACTTTCTTGGATGCCCAATCTTGTAGATAGAGAATGAAAAATATCAGTGTAATCTTGAACAAATTGGTCCTTACCTTGGTGAAGTTATTGTCACTGTATATACAAATCATCATATGCTCTAATGGGATAGTATTCTTCCTTTACAACTTCCATGAAATCATCCCATAAATGTTCCACCTTAAAGCCAATGTCATCTATACTGAACCTCTTTTTGTACACTTCCCACCAATTTTTCATGGGCAATGATGCTTTCAAAAGAGAAAAAGTGATCTTTTCTCCATCAATGAATTTATTTATAAAAAAGTAAGAAGATAATTGATCTAACCAATTTTTTATGCATCAACATTGATTTTGCCTTCAAATGTAGGTATATCAAAATTAACCTAAACCTTGAAGGGTATTGGGGCACTAAAAGGATGTTCCATGGATGATGAGCTAGGAAGTGTAGATGAGGAGCCAAAATTTCCCATAAAGATTTATTAGAGAATTTGGGTGAATTATTGTAGCATTTTTCCTATTTCTATTAGAGGGATTCATTCACCATTTCCTTGAAGGGATCAGCTATCTTGGTATCATCTACCATTTAAGGTCATTTGGAGTGAATAGGTGGATAGTTTGGTTTTACCCAAGCTTCTTATAGCCTAACCTCATCCTGGAGATCATACACTCTCAAGACAAACCACTTTGATACCACTAATTTAAAACTCAAAATTTTTGATTGACAGATATTTCAAGAATACAAAAATAACACAGTAACAATGATTTCTTTGAGAAGAGATGTTTTATTAATAAAGATTGTAAATACAACCATATACTTATCTATAAGAAGACATGTCTAATTTACATTTTGGGTTAAATCTTCATTTATACACATTTTGAAGGTATGAGGATGATGTGGAAGGTCACCAATCTTGAGGGAGATTAAGTGGTTTGACTTCCATGATTTACAATAGTATAGAATTTGAGGAATTAATATTTTTAGAGACTTACGATTTTTAGATTACACTACTAAAATTAAAATTTGGGGAACTTACATTATATTTTAGAGGAAAAAACCCACTGATCATAGCTCCATGCCATCTCACCACATTCTCCTCATTCTCATCTTTTCAATGGTTTAAACGGGGTGTCAATCAGAGCTATAGTGCAAAAGTTATGGATCCCAAAAGTTTCATCATCAATTGGGGTATAACCGTCACTTGAATTGTTTCCCATATCAAGTACTCTAGAAGTGCTAGTATAATTGGGGTTGTAGCTATTATAGGGCCTTGTCAGAGTGATCTACCCTTGACCTTGTTGATCAGGCTGATATGGAGGCATATTGTATTGGTAGGGATGATAAGGAGATTGATAAAGTGCTTGGAAAGGTCTATGGGATGGAATTTATTACCTCTCCAATGCCACTATCTTGTTGTTTTAGACCTTGAGCAACCCTTCAATCTTGCCCAATATATTTTCTTGATCATGATTGGTTGGTGTTGGTAAGGTTGAAATGGTATGCATAAGGTTTTGAATCTCTGGGAACAAAGGCATGAGGGATATTGGGGTAAGCTTACCTACTTGGATTAAATAATTTTATACCCTTATGGCCACCTCATAAGTATCTGATAGACTGTTTCCCCCCATGGACTGTATCATGACCCTCACATCAAAATTAAGGGCTTTTATGTATTATAAGAATGCATAATTATGGGAGGGATTGACTACTATGGGGTTTCTATCCTAGGTTTTTTGAAACCTCTAATTGAAATCTACCATAAATTCTTAGGAGCCCTTTTAATTGTGTTGAGCTACTCTAATAAAGATAGATAGTCACTCCTATCCTCAAATTATTTACATAAATGCTCCCCAAATTCATCCTAGGTATTGATGGATGTAAGTGTTCAACCCCTATACCAATGGAGTTCCTTACCCTTCAAGGAAGTGGCCAATAGTCTCATAGCCACATTCTCTTGGGTCACATTATGAATTGAGCATAAATTGGCTATGTCTACAATATGTTTCATAAGTTTGGTTGAGTTTTTTCCTATGAAACAAGGAAGGATCTTGAGGGAAACAACAAGTATGTCATCAAAATAATTCAGATTTAAGGGGATGCCACCATTGAAGGGCACAAAATCTTGAAATCTAGGCCTAGCCATTGGAGATGTAGGGTTTACAACAGTGTTTGGTTGAGAAAAATTAAGACAATTAGGGGGTGTAGGATTAGAATTAAACCTAGGATATCTATTTATCCTAGAAAATACCAATGACAACTCAATAAACTTAGTTTGCTTATCTTTTGATGAAGATCTTATGGCCATTTTTTGCATGAAACTTTACTGTAGATTTGGCACTAAAAATTTTAAAGCTCCCTGATGTCATCCAAGTCTACAAGTGCATGCTCCAACTCACTTAAATGTTGGTCCCACATGGCATGCCAAAATAGTAATGTTAACTAATTTCTACCCTTAGGACTAGAAAGGTCTCAACTTATGTCTTGAGTACCCTAGTCCACCTAAGACTTCACCTTTCTCATACCTCTTGATGAGCTAGGATAGTTCAAATGAATATCACTGGTCATCTTATCTAGAAAGCAATTTTAAAGTTTTTTTCCATGTTAAAGAACACCTTGGTAATCATCTACTCCCCTTATTGACCTTGCGTCAAGTGTTTCCATTTTGTTTAGACACATGTAAAGATCCATAATAGGGCCTTTGTTAGTCTTAATGGTCCAAATTTGCCCATAATGAAGATGAATAGATGTGGCAATTTATGACTCATCAAGGGTCCATCCAGTGTGTTAAAGATATATAAGGTATGGCTTGGTCATAATAATTGATAATGTTATAAGGATATATGGTAACCTAATTTAGGTCTTTAACATGTTCTAAGGTTTGCTAGTAAGTATTAAGTAACCTCCATTTGATCCTTCACTTCAAATCATACATGTTTGTCTTAAGAGGGGTTGTTTTACCATAAGGTGATATTATTTTGACCTTAAAACACCATTAAAATCATCAATCACATTCTCAAAGGCCTCCATGAGTCCCATAATGTGATGATCAATTGTTTCATATGTTAAGGGTGTCTTCTTGACAGTCAAAGACCTTTATTTTCCACTAAATAGGCCCCACACATGTGAAAACATGTCTTTTTAGCTTCCTCGACTATATCATATGCCTTGAAATGATTTTTGACTCTTATTTTCCCTCCTCTTACCTGCTTATGATTATTTATGGTTTGAAACCATGAGGAAATGTAGGAATCTAGTGTTTTACAAGAGTTCTCATACAAGTATGGATTTGTAATGTATGTATCTAGTTAGATAGAATCATGGATCTATAAGGGGAGTTTAAAAAAGGTATCAAATGAATGATTCTAGGTGTTTTAGAGCTAAAAGAGATAAAAATTGACCTCCTTCCTCCATTAAGCTCTTTGCCAACTTTGTAGATCCCTTTAGGTTTATGCTCAGTCCATATAGGAAAGTGAAGGTGAGGGTCCAAAATTTTGGCCAAAGGAAGGGGGTCTAATGGCCTTCTAATCCTAGGCATTGGTTTCATGATCAGACCTTTGTGCTTTATGAAAAAACATTAAGAGGTTAAGCAATCTAGTTTCCTTCTTCATTTTCACAAGGCCAAAAAAGGGGATAGTTTCATTGCATTATTAGCTTACTTGATGAAACTAGTTGTTGTTAATGTCTTATCTAGTCCTTTAAAGTCCTTTTATGGAATATTCCACTCCTGGTTCACATGTGAAAACCCATAGGAACAAGAAACATCAAAGCTACCACTATGTATAGATTACAAGTAAGATTCCATTTGTGAAAAATGATATTCAATACATATGTCTAAGAATGAATATTATTTTGAGGGTTCATGATGGTGTATTCAAGTTGTTCATATCTCCTTAGTTCAAATTGAATGGTCATATGGACCTCAACTACCATAAGATATCACCTCTAAATGAGATTGCTTGTATGTTTAGGCTTCATTATAAGGAAGGATAATGTGTTGGATGAGGATGTCATCAAGATACCATAAAAGTAGCAAGGGAGTATTGTATTCATATGAAAAATATCCTTATTATAGGATGATCAGACCTCTTTATATCCCTCACAAACCAAGAAACTCTCAACTATCCCTTTAATGCATTCACATTCTTGTTTAACATAAGTTAAGGTTATTTAACAAAAGTTGAGGTATTTATAGAGTCCTAGGTTTCCATTTCTTATTAAATATGCATGATTGATGACCTTCAAGTGTTTTGATATGTTAAGTATGTGATTAGATATGCCTAGGGTCTTTGTATATCATCTTGGGTATGATTCAGTAGTCTAATTCAAGCCCTCAAGGAACCTCTGTCATCTAATGGTCTCATCACTATCACCTTACTTCATAATAGGCTCTGAGTTCTATATTTGAAGCTCCATGTGACCTTACAACCATCACCATAGGTTTGAACCCTTTCACCAAGAATAAGAAATAGAATCAAGGTCTAGATAACTCATAAGACTATCAAGTGCCATTGGTACTATGATAAAATGAACCTATGTATGTATAAGACCAGTTGAGAGAGCATAGCCATGACCTATAGGAGATAACTTAGATCCACCCTTCAAAGCCTTTCAAAACTAATGTATGAAGATGAGTCTCAAATGTAAGAAAGATCCATGAATTATGAAGATGACTATATTAAGGGGATGGATTTGGATTAAATTAATACCATTGGGGTCTCAAACATGACGTGAAAACACAAGTTTACTTAGGGACCTACTTAAAATCCCTCTTAACAGTCAATGCATCTAAGATATCTACCTATAAGACTATAAATAGTCTATCCTAAACCTTTAGCATGAGATCCTATATGCATATAAGGAGAAAACATAGATCAAAATTTTGGTCAAAACATGGATATCATGTTACCAAGGGTAGATAAATATGGAGTGCACAAATGATCTAAATTAGGTAACTATAGTAATCCAGGGTTACCTAATTAGTAAAGGTGCCAAATTGATGTGAGCGGTAGTGTCAATAGACATGTAAAAGAGAACTCCAAAGTGATGATGACATATAAATCCCTAAAAATATTACATAATGATTCCACTAAGCAAGGAAATTACCTAGTTTGAGTTAGGTACCCAGGAGATACAAACCTCAGTTTGTGACAATGTGTATAAGTGTTGTTGACAAAGATAGTGTTGACCATTTTTGCCCAACAAGCCAAACATTGGTCCCCTCTACCCCTTCTATTCTAGGCCATTTTCATTTTTCAATTTTGCATGAATCTAGTGATTGCTACGGACTCTATAGGTTAGTCTTTTGGTGCATGAAGGATTCATTCAAAGAATGCTAAGTTTTGCAAGGCTTCTTGAGGCTCTTGTCTGAGTAAAAATCCTAAAGAAGGTTGGCATCATTAAACCATTAAACTAGTTTAATGCCTTAGTTTAATGCCTGGTTTAATTTCTTGGTTCAATCTGCCTTGGTTCAAAGCTTGGTTTAATCACTTGGTTCAATCGGCCTTGGTTCAAAGCCTAGTTCATTCAACAATTCAATTGGCCTTGTTTCAAGCCTTAGTTCAATCAACAAGTCCATCACTACATTTCTAAGGCTTTGTTTAATTTATAGGTCCATCACTTTAATCTCTGAGTCTTGGTTCAATCGGCAGTTCATTTACTCCATTTCAAGTCTTGGTTCATCGCTTCAAGTCCATCACTTCATTTTCAATCCTTGGTTCAATCAAAAGTTCATTGCTCAGGTTCAATGCCTAGTTCAATCAGCTTGAGTGCAATTAGTGGGTTCATTGACGTGTAACTTTAAACTATTGAATCAGTTTAATGCATTGGTTCAATGCCTTTGGTTCAAGCCTTGGTTCAAACACTTTGGTTTTGGTTCATTAATAGGTTCAGATACTTGGTTCACTAGACAGTTCATCAGGCTTAGTTCAAAGGGTTCAATGCATGTGTTGAACCGTTGAACCGATTCAACAAGTGGTTCAAAAGCCTTGGTTCAATTAGCTCAATGCACAACGTTGATATGTTAAACCAATTTTGGTTCAAAGGGTTGGTTCAATGAGGTGCCCCAAAGCTGAAGGGAAAGTGCCCTTGCAGAGGGAAATCCAAGTCTAAAAGCCCTTTCAGAGGGCAGAAAGAGTTTCAAAGGCTTCTGGTTCAAAGTCAAAGAGCTCAAAGAAAAGGACAAAGATCGGACAATTCCTATGGACTTTTATCCATAGGAAAAAATCCTGAAATAAAAGCCCATAAAGCAAAAAAGCTACAAAAAAGACCCGATAACATTTGTCATGGATGGTGACGTCCCAAAAGATGTCAAATTTAAGGAGATGGACTAGCCATTGGGTGATGGCTATGTGAATGTCAAATTTAACATAGTGAAATATCCATTTGATTTTGAATTAAAAGAGCACCAACTATGGAAATAGCCCAAGGAACACAGTGACCTGCAAGAAGATCACCCCTGAGGGCTAAAAGAGCAGGAAGAGGACAAGGAGCAAAAAAGACAAAGCAATTCAAGTGGCAAAGGGAAGGTCAATTATTACAAGACGAGTGACGTAGCCTATTTTATCAAATTGGCATTTATGAGGGGACAAACAATAGTCTATTTGTAGAAAAGGGGCACGGCCATGTTTTCTCATTAATGTGGATCACTAAAGTCAAAGTAGGAGATGACAATTAGATGGCTTTCTCTTCCCAAGGCTCAGAATGCACATGGGCCACTTGTAAAAAGAGCACCAAAATCTTTCCCAAGAAGTGCCAATTTATCTTCCTCTTCCTATATATTGTAAACTTCTCATTTCAAGAAAAGGATCGACTCTTAGCCTTAAGGCAAAACTCTACCCAAAAATTTCATAGGCTTGTAAGGCAGAGCTCTGCTAGAATTTTACCTTGAATCAAAACATAGCATTTTTACCTTCATTTTAAGTTGTGCATCTTTAGTATGTGTCTATTCCTTTATTCTATGTTAAGTCATTTTACTAATGCTTTTGTAGAATGATTTCAACATGTCTGGTGTATTTTTGAGTTTCCTTTTACAAGTCTATCAAAAGTGTCCCTAGAGGAGTATAGGTGAAGTGATTAGGCTATTGCAGTGTGTCTCAGAATGCCTCCAGTAGTTATTTCCTCTTTATATCTCCATGAACCCTTGACCCACTGATGTAGAAGGTTTTCTCATGTCAAATGAAGTGTATGGGAGCTGGTTCTCAGTGGAAAGTGTATGTTTGGGCCTGAGTGGGTCACCACTTTTCTGGTGTATCACCTTTTCTTTTTTTGTAGCTTTAGGTTCTATTTTCTACATCTCTCTCTCTCTTTTCATCCTCCCCCTTTTTTACATTTATTTGTTAGCAATAGGAGAAACCAGGGCCTAAATGATACATCAGAGGGAGCTAGCCCTTATCTAGAAACTCTCCCCTCTAACTTTGCTAGTCCCATAGGCGAGAGGGGAGTTTCCATTATTGCATGAAGAAGGCAGGAGCTCAGTCTCCTGCCAAGGGTGTAATATTTTGCATCAATAGTTTTTGGCATGCCTGGTGGGATGAACTAGGACAGGTTTTATCCAAAGAGTTGAAGAATTTTGGTGTGTTCTTCAACTAACCAGCCTTTAGAGGCTTTTGCATCAACACCAATGGTGACTCTGAGTTGAATTAGCTGGTTAAGCAGCCTAGTGCCATCAAAAATCTTATTTTTATATGTATAATTCCTTTGCACAAAATCATGGACCTTGTGTTCCTTCATACGACTATGATCAGACTCAAAAAATTTAGAGAATCACCTCAAGTAGCTCTCCTAGTTGCCCTTTAACGATAAGGGAAGTGGCCCAAGAATTTGAGAAGTAGACAATGGAGATTTATAGACAAGAGGAGCAGTACATATATCAGCAGTAGCTGATGTATAAAGAGGAATGTTTGTTTAGGCAAGCTCAAGCCTTACAATCCATGAAGGAGGAGGTAGCAAAATGGAGGAATCCATTCATTCAAGGTAGTCAGCCTTATATGCCCCCTCCTATTCTAAAGAAACCCCCCTCTTGTACACCAAATCCTTTCTATCAGATAGCACTTGCTCATTCTAGCTCATCTAATCCATCAATCAACCTTTCTATAGACCTCGTACGCCTAGCCTTTAAGCATCAAATGGCATCAAAGTAACCCCCTATGAAGATCAATCTTCTCAATTCCTTATATTGTGAATCTTCCATTGGGGGAATACCATGAGCCAACACATTCCCCTTCTAAAGACTCTTTCGGTGCATCAACAGTCTTTTCCTAGTGTTCCTCAACCTCCCCAAGTCTTTCAACATGATGTACAGATTCCAAGTTGGAGGAAGGAATGCCAAGAACCAGCCCAGAGCCTTGAAGAGGATGATGCTGGTGACCTCCAAGAAAAACTCTTTTAGGACAACCTAGCCAAAAAAATTCAAGATTTAGAGGCTAGGATGAGACTGCTTCATGAAAGAGAGTCAGAACTTCTAGACCTTATGAAGGAGCCCCAAGACCTTGGAGAAAAAAAAGTTGCTACCTATTCATAGGAGCAAACTTCCAATTTTGAGATCTTAAACTGGGTGAAAATAGTAGAATCATGGGGTAGGAAGGAGGAGAAGCAAGGTTATCCTCAAAACCTTGAAGAAGATGAGGCTGCTCCTACTCATGATGATGCTGGTGACCTCTAGGAAAGGTGCTTCTAAGAGGATATGACTAGGAGAATTTTAGAATTGGAATCTAGAGAGAGATTCCTTAGCCAATGTGTGATGGATGGTTCAGACCCAATGGCACATTCTATGTCTAAACACACCCCATCTACACACTTCTAAGAGAGCTATCAGGCCACACCTAATATAGATGAAGTGATATCCAAGTGGAAGGAGGAGAATCATTCGATTCTAGCTCAAGGACTGCTTCCTCTTCCACATGTGTTTTCCACTTCACCCTTTCTCAAGGAGGAACCTGTTCTGCAGGAGGTGAGTGAGGAGCAAAAGATCCAATCTATAGTTTTCCAAGAGGCTATCATGAGTGACAACAAAGAAGAAATCATCATTGATGCTCCTTATGAAGACTTCATTAGCAATGGAGAGGATACAGGTCACGCATACATGTAAATGTTCTAGCAATATGAGGAGGAACAAAAGCATGGTGAGCTCTCTCCCCCTTTATTTGATGATATTCCTTGTTGGTTTGATGAGGAGGACTGATATGTTAAAGAGCCTAAGTTAGAGGAGGATCAGGAGAATATCTTTGAACATCTAGAGATCTTGATCTTTGAGGAGGAAAAGGAGAGGTATGTCTTTCTTGAGGAAAGCCTTGAAGAAGAAAGCTTTAAACAAAGAGGTGATGTTCTGTGGGATGAACAATCATTTTTCAATTCCATTTCAGACATCACAATAGTCACCCTTCTTCAAGAAGGCCAAGAGGGAGCAGAGGATGAGTCTGATAGAGTCTTTAATGAAGCAGAAGGAAATGGGTCAGACCATGATGCACTGCAAGGGAGATGTATAGATCAAAGGGCTTATGGTGATGAGCTAACAGCCACTAATTTCTTGGTGAAGAGCACCATCATGAAGGACCAGCATTTATCAAGCTTCCAAGGACAAGTAGAGTACATATATGTCAAAAGAATGTTCAATTTTGATCCATTCGAACACAAGCCAAGGTGACAGGCAAGAGGAACAAGTCACCAAATCTCCTTTTTATTCAGCCACTTGTCTGACACCATAAGTCTTCTTGCCAGGGAGGGGACTTAAGAAGTTTTCCCTTTGATCTAGGAGGGAAGCAGATGTACCTGGTTAGTTGTATATAGTAGTTTGCTTTTAGTTCCTTTTCCTGCTTTCCCTAAGTGCAGTTTGCACAGGTAGTGCTTTTAGCCTTGTGTGTGTTTTCCTTTATGTGTGGGGTAAAAGCTTCATGTTTTGATTCTTGGATCTTTGAGGGGCTGTTGCTAAATTTTTTCAAGCTACATCTGACTCGATGCTCAATGGACTACAAGGTAATTAGTCTTTAAGCATATAAGGCATGCTTCCCCTGGGAGTCACCAATTTGTTGACCATTTTTGCCCAACATGCCAAAAATCGGTGCCCCTCTGCCCTTGCTATTCTAGGCCATTTTCATTTTTCAATTTTGCATGAATTTGGTTATTTCTATGGACTTTACAGAATTTCTATGGACTCTACAGGTCTAAATCTATAGACTATGTAGGTTAGTCTTTTAGCACATGAAGGATCAGTTCAGAGAATGTTGAGTTTTACAAGGCTTATTTGGGCTCTTGTCTAAGGAAAAATCATGAAGGTTGGCATTGTTGAACCATTGAACTAGTTCAATGCCTTGGTTTAATTCCTATTTCAATCACTTGGTTCAATTAGCCTTGGTTCAAAGCCTGGTTCAATCACTTGGTTCAAATGGCCTTAGTTTAAAACCTGGTTCAATCGACAGTTCAATCGGCCTTGGTTCAAGCCTTGGTTCAATCGGCAAGTCCATTACTACATTTTTTAGGCTTTGTTCATTGCTTCAAGTCCATTGCTTCATTTTCAACCCTTGGTTTAATCAAAAGTTCATCTCTCAAGTTCAATGCCTAGTTCAATCAGCCTGAGCGCAATCGGTGGGTTCATTGGTGTGTAGCTTTGAACCGTTGAACCGGTTCAATGCCTTTGGTTTAAGCCTTGGTTCAAACACTTTGGTTTTGGTTCATCAATAAAGTTTAAGCACTTAATTCATTGGTGGATTCAGATACTTGGTTCATTAGACAATTCATTAGGCTTGGTTCAAAGGGCTCATCGTGTAGCGTTGAACCATTGAACTGATTCAATGAGTGGTTCAAAGGCCTTGGTTTAACCACCTTGGTTCAATCAACTTGATGCGCAACGTTGAACTGTTGAACCAATTTCAGTTCAAAGGGTTGGTTTAATGAGGCACCCCAAAGATGAAGGGCAAGCACCCTTACAGAGGGCAGTCCAAGTCCAAAAGCCCTTGCAGAGGGTAGAAAGAATTTCAAAGGCCACCGGTTCAAAGTCAAAGAGCCTGAAGAAAAGGATAAAGAGCGGCCAATTCCTAAAAACTTTTTTCCATGGTAAAAAAGCCTAAAACAAAAGCCCACAAAGTAGAAAAGCTACATAAAAGACCTGATGACTTTTGCCGAGGATGGTGACATCCTGAAAGCCATCAAATTTAAGGAGATGGACTAGCCGTTGGGTGATAGTTGCGTGAACATCAAATTTAACATAGTGAAATAGTCATTTTATTTTGAATTAAAAGAGTGCCAACCATGGAAATAGCCTAAGGAATGTAGCAACCCGCCAGAAGATCACCCTTGAGGGCTGAAAGAGCAGGAAGAAGACAAGGAGCAGAAAAGACAAAGCAATTTAAGTGGCGAAGGGAAGGTGAGTTATTGCCAGATGAGTGGCATAGCCTATTTTCTCTAATTGGCATTTATGAGGGGATAAACAGTAGTCTGTTTTCAAAAAAGGGGTGTAGCCATGTTTTCTCATTAATGTGGATCGCTAAAGTTAAAGTAGGAGCCAACAATCAGACGACTTCCTCTTCCCAAGGCTCAAAATGCACATGGGCCACTTGCAAAAAGAGCACCAAAATCTTTCCCAGGAAGTGCCAATTTATTGTAAACTTCTCATTCTGAGAAAAGGATCCACTCTCAACCTTAAGGAAAAACTCTTCCCAAAAATCTCTCAGGCTTGTAAGGCAGAGCTCTGCCAGAATTTTACCTTGAATCGAAACATAGCATTTTTACCTCCATTTTGAGTTTTGCATCTTTAGTATGTGTCTATGCCTTGATTCTATGTTAATTCATTTTCCTAATGCTTCTATAGAATGATTTCAGCATGTCTAGTGTATTTTTGAGTTTCCTTTTACAGGTCTGTCAGAAGTGTCCCTAGAGGAGTATAGGTGAAGTGAATAGGCTGTTGCAGTGTGTCTCAGAATGCCTCCAGTAGTTATTTCCTCCCTGTATCTCCACAGATCCCTGACCCACTGATGCAGAAGGTTTTCTCATGTCAGATGAAGTTTATGGGAGCTGGTTCTTAGTGGAAAGTGTGTGTTCATGCCTGAGTGGGTCACCACTTTTTTAATGTATCACCTTTTCTTTTTTTGTAGGTTTAGGTTTTATTTTCTGCATCTCTCTCTCTCTTTTCATCCCCACTTTTTTACATTTATTTGTCACTAGTAGGAGAAACTAGGGAATAAATGATACATCAGTTGGAGCTATCCCTTATCTAGAGACTCTCCCCTCCATCTTCACTGGTCCCACAGGTGAGAGGGGGTTTCCATTGTTGCGTGAAGAAGGCAGGAGCTCGGTCTCATGCCAAGGGTGCAATCTTATGCATCAACATATAGTAAGGACAAGACTCAAAGGATAAAATTAAAACTTGGAAACATGTCAGCTGAGCCCTAAATCCATCATTTTAAAGGAGTAAAAGAGGTTACTTGGATCTTCATCACTAACTGTTGTAAGCATCTATACTAGACAATGGTGGTCAAAGCAAGCTTAAGAGAGAGAGGGTTGATATGATGGTCTAAGTAGATAAGGACAAGTACAAAATATGGAGACTAAATTAAGGATAATTATATGATAACATTGAGTCTACAAATGCACCTATAGGTGAGTGAAGTTTCTAAAACCCAGTCTAAGCTACAAAACCTAAAGCCTACCTTATGTCTCAAGACACCACCTCCACCTCAATAGTGATTCAAAAACCCCAAAATAGATTTAAAGCCATGAAAGGGTATGTGATGTTTTTAAGGGTCCTAAAGGAGATGTTTAAAGTAGGGAAATGCAAGGGCATATCCCATTTTGGTCTTAACACCCTACCGATCTTGACTATCCTAAGCATCCATGTCAAGTCGCTACTTTCAACACTCATATCTTTCATCATAGAAGGACTCAAACCTAGGCATCTTATAGGGAGTTAATAACCCCTATAAACTCAATATATATGAAGGAAAGAGTGGGATTTAGGGGCCTAATGCTATGAATGAACCTTAACACTATAACTTATACAAATTGCTTGCGAAGGAGGGCGAGGCACACCATCTTTCATTCATATCTCAATGTACAGTCTGCATGGGACCTAGGGTTATTTAGGAGAGTAAAATATTTTTTAGGTTAAATTTTCATGGAAAGAAGTTTTCATTTGGAGGTCTATATTGTATAAACCATTATTAAGATGGTGGACCTCCAAAACCCTCCTTAAACCTTGGTTCAGACTTAATTTATAAATTGCACCTCCAAATGTATCTAAATGAGTGTAATCAAGATATGATAAGGTCTTAATGGTATCCCCAAGTCCCCTAAGCACTCAAATGGCCTACTGGTTGGCACATGTAATAAATGAATTATACAAATCAAACCTAAAAGAGCCACTATAAGCCTATATGCAAGAAGTTGAAAAGGATTTACATATCCCATATATTTACAAGGAGGGAAAGGGACCCTAAGGTCTCAAATAACTAGACATTATCCACCTACATGGGCCTCCATGCCTGATAACCACTTGCAAGATAGGTATAGGTGCCTAAATGAAAGACTATATGCACACAAGAGGAGGTAAATGGCCTGATCAAGCTAATATATATGATATGAGGGTACTAAGGGGTGAATTTCATGTCAATATAGGTGACTAAGTACTTCACAACTCTAGCTTAGGGTCAAAATGTAGAAACCTTACATTCAAACCTATTGATCTAGCACCTTCCTCAAGGTAATTCCGTTTCAAAGCTAGAGTCAAGGATAAAAGAGGATTAAATGACATCTCAAACCATCATGGAGATGTTTATCATGTTTTTTTAGGTGTGTGAGCCACTTTTGTTTATAGGGGAGAAGTCATAGTTGGTCATTTTGACTTGAAACTACTTAGTATGCACATTTCTTAGCTGAGGGGAAACTTGGAAATCTCATAACTATAAGGAATAGTTGCATGGGGAGATGATCACTTTGGTATATTTTATGGGCATTGTCTAAAATATATTAGTGGCATTGATTTATATGTTAAGGTCCTAACCTTTATGAACCATTGCTAAGAGTTAAAAACCCCTTAAACCTCCATAAAACCCTAATAAGGACCCAATTGGGAACATATTTGAGAAAATGCATCCAAATTCATTGGGATGGCCTAATAAACACTTTGATCCTATAGTACACTCTCAGGGGATCCCATTCATATTACTAGTTTGTATACACTTTTGTACAAACCCCTTAGAAAATATAGTTTTACAAGGTTTTAAGAATAATCCAAGGTGTAGGACTTGGTAAAAGGTTTAAAATCATTTTAGGAGGTACTATAAGACATGTTTCACCTTCCTAAATCATAAAACACTTAGAAATATACATAAAAATGTCCATACATGTATGTGTCAAACAAGTAGTCTAGTTGTGCTAAAAGGATGTGACCTAGTCATCTAAGTGAAGTAGAATTGTAGGTATGAGATGTTTTGGTCACATAGATCATGGTATGGTAAGATGTCTTATGATTGAATAAGACTCACTCATTTATCCTAAATATCTCTTTCATTCCTCATAGATATACAAGCAACAAACAGGGAAGAGACTAGGCTACTTGTCTATAGGCCTACTTAATCAATAAGAGGGAGATATTCATGAGTGTAGAAGGATGATATGGAGTTAAAAAATGGTCATTATGCTTTTTTAACTATCTATTAAGGTAATTAGACTCAACAGTTATGGCCATTATGGAAGAATTAGGAAGTTTCTTGAACATAGTCAACATCTAATAAAGAGGTGACCATTATTACCTTCATGGAAGAGGCCTAATTGAACCATTTTAATGCTTGGTTAATATTATAAATAGATTTAATTTATAAAGAGTGGAATTAATATTATATTCATTGATCAAACTTGAATAAAAATAGACTCCAATACCCCAATGATGCTTATTCAAGACACTAGTCGACCTAAGCAATGCATGGAAGAGTGTGGAGGGTTGTAATTGTTGTGAGTGGGTTATGATAATTATGACCTATTCATGCCACTTATACACCAAGATTATCTTATCTCTCTTGCTCATAGTTATATATATTTAGGTTGTAAGGCTTTTCTTTTCATCCCTCGGCCAAGTGTAATGAAACTCTATCAAATTGTATCTTGAGAACCTTAAGAATCAATAAAGAAATACTATCTACGAATTCCTTGGCTAGCTTAGTGTGTTATGGTTTTTTTTATTTTCAAAAAGTGTGATTTTATTCTCCTTTATAGGCGATTTCCTTCACCTAGTTTCTATAATTCCATCCTACATAGGTCATGTGATGTGTTAGAAGAGTTGGTAACCTTGTTGAAGATTAAGTTGGTTGATAGTGTTTCAAACAAACCTCTTTTCCATTACCTTTAGGTTGCAAGCATCCACTATATCCTTCACATGAAATACTTATGTTTAGGATCTCATTAGGAATCTTATTTTAGTTATAGTTCTTTACTTGATTGATCAAGTGTGGATTGAAGATCAGTTATAGTAGATACATGAAAATTGGTACATCACCTCTTTAGATTATGTTTCCCTTTGTGCATTTTTATCTCTTTTCACCCCAACATCAGTAGGTCTTAAAAACTAAGATTAAGCTGATGTACTAGGAGAGTTATCCCCATAAACTAGAGGGTTGGTCCTCCTATAGGTCACCCACAACCTTTGGACCAATCCTATGTTACCCTAAGCTTGGAGAGAATTAAACAATATTCTCCTAAGGGTGCAACTTCGAGTGTTAATATTTTGCTTATTATTGCTTCCATAGTTTTGACATCCTTAAATGCCTTTACATGCTTGTTGTATTATTTTATTAATAGGGATACATCAACCCAATGCTAACACTAAATCTCTTTTTCTTGGATTCCATATTATAAAATTTGGTAGGGCTACACTAGCTTCTCAAAAATCCCATCTAGGATGGAAATCACTTCCCCAATCCTATGCAAGGCACACTTTCACACTCCCACCACTTTAATAAATTGTTTGGCTACCCATGTTGTTTCATATCTTAGCATAGGTTACTCCTTGCATTATTTTAGAATGAGATTCATGAAGGTATCCATCTTGTCAATTACATCATCCTCTAAAGGGACTCCATCCACTAGTATCAAGTCTTGGCTTAGTATAGCCTTATAAATATTCAATGTTTTAACCTTGTTTGTTGCCTTTCCCTCTAGTTGATGCTTCAACTCAGCTACTTCCTCTTTCATTTGGAGTAGGTAGTGACTTCTTTATTAAACATTTACACCACCTTGGCGTGCTTATATTTAGTTTGTTGTGCATCAAATTTTGAAAACACATTTTGTCATACTACCTTAAAGGATAGTTTGAAGAGTGTCACACTAACTTGGAAAGGCTTAACCTAATGGGGATCAATTCAAAGGGTTATGGGTAGTGACACCACTTGTGAATCTAATACAAGGCTATCATAAGGCATCTCAAAAATGTTTTTATTCATTGTACATGTCAATGAAAAATGACATCTCATGTTGGGTGTGAATAAAAGCAACTTCTGGATCAAAATGGGAATATAAATATAGAATCTTGTCAGGGACACTTGTCTAGTATTTGGAATGAAGGTTGGTGGCTACATCAGACATTTTTGGTCTCAAGGAGTCAATTGAATGTTTCCCTTTTATGGGATCCAACTCAAGTATCTTGGCATTCATGTATTTATCCTATGATGTGGTGTTGATGTCAAAGCCATTATATTCTTCTAATTTAGAGCCATCCTTCTCTTTTCCAAGTGGATCTTCAGTCTCCTATTGCACTTCCTCAATAGTGGTTATTTCCTCTGGCATTGGGGAGAATGTATTCTCTAAATCAATATTTCATTGATCTTTGACCATCCCCAAGGTCCCTCTTGGCAACTCTCCATATCCTCCCTGTCATAATCCTTAGGCTCTTTTATTTCTTATTCCAAAGGAATAGTTTATATTGTTGGTGCTAAGCGTTCGAATTGACTTGATGGTGGATCTCTTCTTGGTAGAGAATCCCTTTTTGGTAGTGAATCTAGTAGACATCCAATTCCTAACACCATTTGTGTTGAAATTATCAATCTTACTCAATTTATACTCAAATGCACATTTTAGGCCTAAATCACTTAAAACATGCTAAATAGTTTAACCTTGTCATTTACAAGTGCCAATTTAGGATAATGTATCCTTAATTGGGGTTGATCATATCATTTCAAGTCAAAATAATGATTTCACCTTTTTATACTCTGAATCACTATTTTATTCTAATTTATTAGTATATTTCATGTATCTTTCTTATTTTATGTCGGTAACATCCTAAATGGGAATACAGTTCCAATGCATCTAACATCACCTTTCAATTCTTTTCGAGTCAAATTATGGCCAAGTATATGACTTTCTAACCATTTTGATTAATAGATCAACAATTTCCAAGATCTTAAGTGTATTTTCCATGGAGGTTATTGATTACTTCATTAATGTAAATTGATTCTCAATATCTACATCACCTAGTGACATCATCTATAGGGTGGCATCCATAAGCCATAAATGCATAACATATTAGGATTATGGGTCACCCATGCCTAATTAATGCCTTTTCCTCCAAATTAACCTGAGGATATTTATGAATTTAATTGCAAATATTAGATTAATCCATATCCACACATCTCAATATTGATATGGATATTCATGGTTGATCTTAGACCATTTCCAAAATCTATAAATATAAGGCCTCCTATCATCATTTTTAAGCTTAAATTAGGTAAACTTATAATGTTAAAATCTTCCACAAGTTATTTGTGTTTTGATTATTTTTCTATTTGTATTTGGATTAGCTTCAATTGATAGGTAAATTAGATAGTTTCTATCATGAGCCTAGGTTATGTATAGAGTTCTTGAGGCAATAGAGGAGCAAAGAAACCATTGTTGACAAATATTAGAGCTCTAAAACAAGGGGAGGACATGATTGAATCCATTCTTGGGTGATGGAATCAACTTGGGAAGGTAGTATGTATTGATTTCTTTCTATTTTTTCTTCATTATCATTATCAAACCTCACATGAACATGTTGGCTTTTTTTGTTAAGTTCTTTATGCATTTTCATTGATTTATTTGACTAATGCTTGATTAATAAACATTGTAATCCAAATTTACATTTTGGCATGCCCAATGAGACTACCCATCCCTTTATATGCAAGGAAGAAACTTTAGCATTTTTAAAATTCCATTTTAGTCATTAAAAATTCCTCTATCTTCATTTTTATGCTTGTTTTCCCAATTTTTTTGTGCACACACAGGTCACACAATGACCTCTAATGGTTATGAGGGACCGTTGATGATTCTACCAACCACTAGTGGTTGGGTTATAGGGGAAACCTATCTAAACATTTTCATTTTGAGCATTTATTCACCTTGTTTCTAATAATTTGAATGTGTTAATCCTTTGGTCTGAACCAAATCTCATTTTAAAAGCTTGTTTTTGGAGTTTTTATTCTATCATAGGTTATCTAAGTTTTTCATAAAAATTCTTTTTTGCCTAAACATTTTGATCTTATTTTCAAGATTATTTAAGCTAATCTACAGCTTTGAGTCTCTAGTCTAGTTTTATTTTGTGATTTAGAAGGTTTCCTTTCAGATATTTTTATTCTAACAAGTTAACAAGCTTTCTTTTTGTCCAAGAATGTTGATGCCTTTGGGTCAATAGGTAACCACCAATAATTTTGTTTCAACCACCAAAAATTGGTAACTATTGATGATCAGGAAGGAATCACCAACACTCAAATAATGACTGCTGACAGTCACTATGTTTTTCTAAAAATAGAAACCTGAGAGCTTGTTTTCTAAAGTAACTTATCTCAAATCAAAATGAGATTCAAAGCTAAACACAATTCTAACAAATTATTGCAAGACCTATTTGAAAAGTGAGCAAATCAAGCTTAATTAAGTCTTTTTAAACCTTTTTTGAGTGCTTAAAAATAATTAGGAATATATCATTTGGTGCTTAAGGAAAAACTTGCTTATTTATGTTGAATGTTTTGTAGTTCTTTAAAAAAATTGCAACTTAAGACCAAAGGGACAAATAACACCACCAAACACTTCAATTTGGTTCTTTAAAACTAAACTCACTTCAAATTTTTGTTTTGAATAAGTCACTTATCATTTGATTTGTTAGATTTGTTTATGCAAAAAGGAATTTGTGCATGTATGCTCTCCCCCCGTCCCCTTTAGGGAACTTGTGGGATCAAAAGCACCATTTTATTGCAAACTACCTTATTCTAAAGGCATAAAAAGGATGTTGGGATAGGTTCTCCCCAAAACCCACAAGGTTTGAGTGATCTCACACCAACCATAAAGCCTTTTTTATTTAAGATTTTAATTTGTGCATTTTGGCTTGTGAAGGGGTTTCATTACCTTTCACAAGTTCTATATGGAAGCCTTGACCTAGGAATTCATCTCCTAGAATTTTCTTCACCCCTATCCATGGGGGGGGGGTATATAAATTAGGATCCCCTCATTGGGATGGTGGCTTGAGCAGTTAAACCATCTCCATTAGTAGAGTCTAAGTTTAGGACATATGATCATGTTGGACATCACACTACACTGAGAAAGTGAAAAATGTAGTGGTTTTAAAAAGGGAAAGACCTTTTTAAAATAAGCCATATGATGTAGACCCAATGACATGTTGTTTCCCTTATTTTTTGATGTGAAAGCTAGTAGACATGAGATCCATCTAGACATTTGAAAACTTGTATAATTTTAGATAAATCCCCACTTACCATGGAAATATTGCTAATGTGAGGTATGCCCCAAGGTCCATGTCATCGTATTGTCACTTGAAAGAAGGGGGGTGTAAAATACCCTGCTATATAATTTGCTTTTATTTTTTATGAACAAGTAATTTCCTCTCAAGTGTATGTATAAAGATGGACTTAAATAATATCATGCTACCTAGTCAGTTTAGGGCTTAGGATGATTACTTGATTGTTTTTGTCTTTGTCTTAGATTATTTGGTCTTGTTTTGAGTCAAAATTTCTTGTTAACAAATGGCATAACCAAACACATTTTCCATAATTTCTTGAATAAGGAGTCATTATGTTGTCCAAGTAACAATCATCTTTTTCCTTGTTCAATTTGTCATCTTAAACATTGTGTCATCTTGGTCTAATTGGTGAATTTATGCTACCCATTTGAGTCTAAACCATTTTCTAACTTTTATTAAGTCCCTTACTAATAGTTTAAATTAAAAATTGGAGTTATCTAAGTTTTAAAGGTTGATGTTTTAAATTGGGTCCGCCATTTACACTTAACTTATTTTAACTTGGGTTCAATTTCTCGTTTGAATTGAGGGATGTTTATAGACTCTTCATCACATTATCATATTTTGTGGACTCAAGTTATCTTATGTATCACTTATACTTTGAGTCATAGAGCACATTTTATGCTACCATTCCTATTACCATGTGGCATCATTATGCTACCTGTTTGGTTTTAGATTTATACTTAGGAATTATTGCATGTTTCCGCATCTTGATTTTCTTAGTTCATAGTGTCTCCTTCATGATCTGGAATGATTTCTTCTAGTTTTATAGTATCAACTCATCAAATTTGAACTATCTTTTATGGTATTGATGAATCACAAAAATCTAGGCTTTGGTGTACTAGTTTTCACCTTGGATTTTTGAGTTATCATACCCTCTTCCAATATACATGATTTTAACTTTACCAAATTTTGGGTAATTTCATTATCACATTCTTCTAATTATGTGTGGTTCCAAGCCACCCTCTTATTATAGTCTCTTTGGTACCTTTGTCAATTATTTTAAAAAGAAGATCAAAACCATACCTTGTTTAAACATTTACACAACATTGATTCAAATCTAGTCAAACATAGAGAGAAATCCTTTTTTAAGATGACTCAAAGGTTCACTCATAGTGGGGTCTATTACAACCCTAGATATGAGGATACATATTATGATTGTAAATATAACCCTATTTTCTTTGAGGACAAACCTACGATAGTGAGATTCAAAGGAGATTATAATGAATACCAAGAGATCTAAGATGAAGCACTTCTAAGTTGATAGAATCTAGTGCTAAACTACCCTAAAAATTTCCCATGGAATAATTACACACCTTAGTTATAAAAGTAAAAAAACAATAGCAAGAGCAAGATTTTTCACAAACAAACATACCTTCTTCCTCTAACAAAGGTAAATAAATACTTACAAAGTCAAAACTAATCAATCAATATCTTGTAACAAAGATCAAGAAAATAAATCAATGGTATGTTGATCAACTTATCATGGAGTTAACTAACTCAATATTTGATACTTTGATCCATAATGATGTTATTAAGTAATAAGGAAATGTGGTTGAAAGTATGCAACAAACATTTGTTGAGAACACAACAATGATTGATCAAGATATCTCAAATGAAGAGAGAAAAGTACAAGAGATTTTACATAATGTTCCACTAGACAGAATATAAATTCTTTAATCATCAAGAACCTATTATCACTTTTCAAAATCAAAGACCAAAACATTCATTTCAAATTGAGGAGATCCCTAAAGATAATTTGGCTAGTTCATCTCAGCCAATGAAAAAATTAGTGAATAGACAAAGAAATTCCCAAACTCAATAGAACACTAGTTATTCAAGACAATAGAATTTAGAGAATGTTTTACAATCTAAGAATCAATGGCCTAGTTACTCAACTCTAGGAGATAATCAAAACAAAGTAATGGATTGAAGGGTATACAAATTTAAATCCATGAAACAATAGGGGCACATTACACCCCAACAATGTCATAATCAATCCACAAATGCATCAAACATGCAAGAGTGAGACTCCATGAAGGAAATTGTGCAACATTTGGAGACAAATAATAGAGTCAAAAAGTATAAATTTAATGAGATATGTCTATATCCATTTGATTTAAGCATTCTAAAAAACCCCTTTCTGCCCCATTTTGAGACATCAATTTTTTATAAATACAAAGGAAAGGGAGACCCACCTGAGCACATATAAGAATTTTTCATCTTATGTCAATAGGTTGCTTATAGTAGCGAGTACTTGCTTTGATTGTTTCCATGAAGTTTAGTGAAACAAGCTTTATATTGGCTAATCAAGTTACCCAAGGGATCAGTTGTGGATGGGAATGATTTATCAAAAAAAATCATCAACCATTTCTCATACAACATAGAACATGAATTCATTGTTATTGACTTGTACAAAGCCAAACAACATGATGGTGAAAGCTTTGCATCATATCTATAGATATGGAGAACATTAGCAGGCCATTTTTATCATAATTTTCTAGACAAACAATTGGTGATTATATTTGTATAGAAATTACATCCTAAAGTCATGCATAATCTATGGTTTTTGAATAAAGTATAGATAAAGGGGTGCAGATTGAGATGGCTTATATTGCTAAGGGTCTTTTCAAGATTTACGTGTAGGGTCAAACTTAAAATCTGACCCACTCATCTAATTAAATAGTTTTTCAAGAAAAGCCTAAAAGATTTAACAAAAATAAGAACATGGTTGGAAATAGGGTGACTAAAATAAGTTATGTACAAATGGTGTAGGCTCTGCCTCCTCCAAATGTAAAATTAGCTCCCCCAAATCCACCACCTAATTTATAGAGACAACCTCCACAAAGTAAAAATGACAGTAGTTTTAGAGTCTTTAGTAAATTTGGAGAACCAATTGAGATAGTGTTTTAGAAGCTCATAGCAACTAACCTGATTGTATGGCCATTTCCTCAAGATCAACTAAAGTTGGATTGGTACAAAGAGAATGAATGGTGTAACTCCCATCATGTTTTTGGTCATGATGCATATCATTGTGTCCAATTATGAAACATTATTTAATATCTCATTGAAAGTGATGAGGTTGAGATTAAATTGGCCCCTAATTAGGACACAAATTAGGATATAAGAATCTACAAAGACCCCTTTCTTTGACATAAAAAACCACCACAAAATAACTAAACCCAAGGAGAGAGGTAGAATCAAAACCAACATCAAGGTTAGAATCATAATGAGCATAATAATGATCATAATGATGGTACTAACAATGTGGCTTATAACAAAATGCCTTATGACTAAAAAAACATCATGGGATGCATTTATATGAGCCACATTGCCACTACTACTATAAAACCTATGAACCATCTTGTTCTCCACAAAGTATGAGACCCATTATTATAGGGTCAAAAACCTCTCACCCTAATAATACTACATCAAGTTCATGTAATTCTATTTCTACTTCATTTTCATGGGTTACTAGTTCTGGACAACAACATCCTTCATCTAATTATAAAGGCTCCTCATCAACTCACAACTATAGCAATATAGCTAGAGGCCCGTGAGTCACCCGTCAAAGCCTTTTTCCTCTTTCTGATTATAATGTCTCCTTTCCACCTTTAGGTTGCATAGTCACAACTATATTCTCATGACTTACCTTCCAAGGCCGCTTCCCCACTTCTTCGATGGAACCTAGTGAGAACATTGTGCCAATGGTCCCAAAGCTAAATATTGTGCCAACCAAGGCTAAACCAACATCACCCACTATTGAAAATCCTTATAGTCTATCAGATCAATTGAACAAAACCCTTGCACAAATTTATATATTAGATATTTTGTGGACATATAATGTCCATCGAAATATCTTAAATGATCTTTTGAAAGAATCCACTATGCCTAATGATATAAACCCTGAATAATTCCACAACCTAGTTGGGAATTTGTCTTTGTTTTGGAAAATCATGTTTGACCAAAAAGACATATCTACACTTGGACCAAATCATAATAACCCACTATAAATTGAGATAATCATTGCAAATCATAAGATCAAGTGGGTTCTTATAGATAATGGTTTGATGTTGAACATCATATCTCTTAATTTGGTACGATGATTGGGCTATAATAACAAAGACATTCAGCTAGAAACAATCACCATCAAGGCTTATGATAATGTTGAGAGGGAGTCTTCTGGTATATTTTAGTTACCAATCATGGTTGGGTCCATTTCCCACCACATGTTGTTCCATATTATTTATACTGAACCTCATTATAACATACTTCTTTGTCATCCTTAGATCCATGAAGTATAGGTAGTTTCATCCACCCTGCACCAATGCCTTAAGTTTCTCCATGATGGGATGAAGGTTACTATTCCTATTGATCCATAGCCATATCAATACTACAAACATCTTGAGGCTGAATTCCACAATTATAACTATTGCCTAGGTTTTTAATTCATTATGAAGAATAACAAGGCCATAGTTTCACATCCACCTTTATCTAATTACATTGACCCTAATGATCTCACTTCCACTTCGATCGATCCATTTCTCATAAATATTTTGAAGTAAGTTGTTATTAAAGACATGGTCATTTCCCTATATAGTTTTAAGGATACCTTCTATGTTACAAATTTTAAAACATATCCTAAAACATATAACAAGCCAAAAACCTTAAAAAATCCTAACAGACCCAACCAAATTTGGCAATAGAAGAAACATCAATGAAAAACACCACTAGTTTTTGTACTTACTATTATGCCAAATAAATATCGAGAGGCCTTTACTAAGGGAGACTGGTTATATTTTTAAGGTCTTAATGAGTTCTTTCAAAATCCAAAGTATCCTATCTCGAACTAGATTATGGATCATCTTAATTATATAGGGAAAGGCCTTGACCCATGAGCACAAGGAATCTTGGATCCCTTATCAACTGGAGTAAACAATTGGAATCATGTTCTTGGAAATATACCACCTAAGGGTGACCTCATGAATTTTGATAGTGATTCTTCTGAATCAACTAGCAACGAAAATCTTAAAAGAAACATAGCATCCCCTTATAGCCTTTTTGATGAGCTTGTTAACACAAATATATTTGATTCCAATGCTATTTTGACCATAATACCTATTGGAAATTCCCATCCTAAAGCATGATCCTATTCTAATATTGAATATTCTCATGTTGAAGCAATAACTTATTCTAGTGGTGCTTTCTTTCCTAAAGCATAACATCATATTCCCACCATTGGAGCTTGCTATCCTAAAGTAAGAGATTTTTATAGTGGTGCTTACCTTCCTAAAGTATAATATCATATTTTCACTATTGGGGCTTCCCATCCTAAATCAAACTCTTATTATTCCCTATGCCTTTGACATCCCTAACTCATTGATTAGGACTAGTAAAATTTGATCATATGCCTTGATGAGTTTCGAAATGAAGAATCACTTGTAGAATACATGGGCCTAAGAGATAGATTTCCCATTGGCTATCATAAAAAAAGATTTGATTTTTCATTAGATCTTTCTACCTAATTTGGAGAGTAGGCAAACTTTTTTGGTCACAATAAAGATAAAACATTGACATCTTTAGGTGAAAACCTCTTTGAGGCACTCTTTGATTAGGGAAAAGTAAATAAAAAGATAAGCCTTTGGGTAAAAACTTGTTTCAAGAACTATTAGGAAGGAAAGTTTTCTCATCCCTTTAGGATGTAGAAGGTCCATCAAGCCCAAGTTCTATAGCTAGTATAATTATCTCTTTAGAATAACAACAAATTTTTTAGCATCTCATTTTTGAGTTTTTAGAGGTCTTTGCTATTTGGCCATTACCTAAACTGATGGACTCAAATTCATCATATTATTTATAATTATGAGAAGAAAAATAAGAAGATTTAACATAAGAAGATGATCATAATCATACCTTGCCTACAATTCTAGAATATGGATCCACACTCCTTATGGAGAACACAACTAAAGTGAACTTAGAAACTTATGAGGACCCCAAAATTATCTATCTTGGGGATTCCCTTATTGAAGTAGAATGTGAACATATTATATCCATCCTAAAGGATTATATTGACATCTTTGTGTGGGCATACTTTGACATGTTAGTCTTAGACATTTATTTGGTTGTTCATCACATTGTTGTCCATCCTGATGCCAAACTGGTCAAATAGAAATTGAGGAAGATGCATCCATGCATCACCCTATTGGTTAAATCAAAAATGGAAAAGTTTCTAAGAATATGATTCATTAGACCATTGGACTACTTTGAATGGATTTCAAATATAGTCCCACTAAGAAAATACCTCGGGTTGTCTTTGTAATGATTTTAGAGATATCAACAAAGCATGCCCCAAAGATGATTTTCCTCTTCCCAACATCAACATGATCATCAACTCAACTAATGGGTATGAGATGTTGTCCTTAATGGATTGGTTTTATATATATAACCAAATCAAGATATCCCTAGAAGATCAACATAAGACTATGTTCACCACTCTGTGGGGAACATTCTATTACTAAATCATGTCATTTGTCTTGAAGAACATTGGCACCACATATCGGCATGTGATGACTGTCATCTTCCATGACATGACACACAATATTTTTGAGGACTATGTTGATGATATACTAGTCAAATCAAGAACAAGGGATGGACATCTTGACATTATATGAAGAATGTTTGAGAGGATACATGAATATAAATTCTGCTTGAATCCTAAGAAATGTGTCTTTGGATTCATATCAGGTAAATTGTTAGGGTTCATTATATCACAAAGAGGGATCAAATTCAACCCTACAAAATTCAAGGCTATTGTGGAAATGCCTCCACCAAACAACCTTAAATAACTATGAATCTTACAAGGAAAGATCTAATCAATACATAGGTTGATTTCTTAATATGCAAATAAGTGCCACCCATTTACCCATCTTTTAAAGAAAGGGGTAACATTTCAATGGGATGAAGATTATCAGATAACTTTCATGAAGCTCAAGACATATTTGTCTAATCCACCTATCTTGAGACCACCAACACTTGGGAAACCATTGCTTCTTTACATATCAGAAACTAAGCATGCATTAGGGTCACTATTGGCCCAACATGATGATCAAGGTAAAAAACACGTAGTGTATTGTTTAAGCTACACATCAGTGGCTTATAAACATAATTATAAACTATTAAGAAGGCATGTTTAGCTATGGTGTTTGTTACCCAAAAGTTATGACATTATATGCTAAATAATAAAACTATTATCATCACCAAGGTGGACCCTCTCAAGTTCTTATTATCTAAATAAGCTCTTCAAGGATGCATGGCTAAATGGGTTATGCTCCTCAGTAAATTTTACATTGAGTATCAGAACTAGAAGGAAATTAAAGGGCAAATTATTGTTGATCAACTTCCAGAAGCTCCTATTGAAGATACTCAACCACTCAAATTCAACTTCCTAGATGATTCTATTATAACAATATAACAAGCATCATAGGAAACTAAATAATGAAAGCTATATTTTTATGTTTGCTTTATATCATGTGGATCTAGAGCTATCATATTATTGATCACACCACAAGGGGATTTGATTACCAAAACATTTCATATATAATTTCATTGTAAAAATAATATGGCCAAGTATGAGGCATTAATTATAGGGATTCACCTTACCATACAATGGGATATTTAGAGTTTGAAGGTATATGGAGATTCAAAATAGATCATCAATTAAACCACTGATCAGTATCAAATGAGAGATGGTAATCTTGTTCCTTATATGTAAATTATCGATAACCTCAAAACACATTTTCATTATCTATAGTTTTAACAAGTTCCAACAACAAAAAATAGATCCACTAATGTAATGGAGATGATTGGTTCCATGATATAGATGGATGAAAATGCTAAAGAGTATCATTTTTTGATTAAAAATATTCTTCAACCTGTGCATGTCTTGCTAGATTCAGAGAGGGTATGCATTATTTCTATTCCTAATCCATCACCTGAACTACCATGGTACTAACACTTTTATAACTACTTCTATGATCATGTATTCCCATCTAATTTATCCAATAACAAAAAAAAACTATTCCTTCACCATTTATCATGTTATATCCTCCTTGGAAACATGCTTTACCACAAAGGCTATGATGGAATGCTTCTTCATTATTTTTATTTGTGAGAGTCTAAGCTGGTGCTAAGGGAGGTTCATGAAGGAATGTGTGGGTCCCACACTGATGGATTAGTCTTAGATAAGAAGTTCCTCAAATTAGGGTACTATTGGCCCAAAATGGAGATCAATGCTTACAATTATGTGAAGAAGTGTGTTCCTTGTCAGCAACATGAAAACTTGATACATGCACCTTCTTTACCACTATATCCAATGACAACACCATGGTCATTCTCTACATTGTTAAGAATAGGATATACTAAGAGGGTGGTGAATTAGTATATCATATATCTTATAAAACTTTTCCTTAATAAAATTCCACTGAACCAAACATTCAAGATATGTAATAAAACTGAAACAATAAAAACCACACAAAATAGAGAGAGACACCAGATATAACATGGAAACCCAATGTGGGAAAAACTATGAAGAATAATCTCAAGTATATGAATGAGCATCAACTCAAACAATATTCACAAGCACCAACTTGTGAGAGAACTAACCCCTTTGTTGAGTACCAACACAATAACTATTCATGAGCACCAACCCACAGGAGCACCAACCCCTTTGCTAAGCACCAACCCCTTTGTTGAGCACCAACATAGCAACAATTCATGAGAATCAACCCATAGGAAAACCAACCCCTTTGCTGAGCACCAACACAACAACAATTTGTGAGCACCAACCCACAAGAGCACCAACCCCTTTATGTATACCACATAACTATCTCTCAATGTTGCTATCTCAACAAATGATAGTTAATTACAACATTCTCTCACCTTTGCTCTTCTAAGCTAGATATAAAAAATACAAATCATACTCATCTCTCACAATGCTCTTCTAAGCTAGATATTAAAATATCAAATCAAACTCTCTCTACCATATTACAAATGGCTTCTCAAGCCTTTATTTATAGCTTTCCAAATGACCTTTGGCCTTCCCCCTTTGTGACCCTTCAATCCTAATTGAAAATGGTGCCAAACTTGTATGACCCTTCATATCCTTGCCTTTAAAAAGTCATGTGGTGACCCTTCATGAGCTAAAACGTCCTTCCCTCTTTTGTCTTTACCTTGGTGACTTTTCGTATTCCTCAAAGTGTCCCTTCATGAGAAATTGTGCCCTTCCTCTTTTGTCTTCACTTGGTGAATCTTGGAATTCCCCAAGATGACTCTTCATGGGAAAATGTGTCCCATTCTTCTTTTGTCTTTACCCTGTGACTCTTTGACTTCTCCATGGGCCCTTCTTTTGTCTCATATGCAACCAAAAATATATTCATTAATATTAAATAAATATTAACGCACATTAGCCAAGATATATCTATTACAAACATTATTAAATGCAATGGGGCCTTTATCACCAATAATTCTAGACCTTTGACATCAATGAAATTTTTTCCAATAATCTTCCCCTTTGTCATTGATGGCAACCTCAATCCTAAAACTGCCACATCCTAAATCTTGTACATACTATCATATAAAAACATACAGTAACTTCCCCTTACTATAGCAACTTGTACCTATTTCTGCACCTATACCTATACCTATTATTCTCCCCCTTTGATATCAGTGACAAAGGGCCTACCTGGAGCTAATACTTAGCTCCCCCTCAACTGATGCTGAACATCAATGGCAAGAAGTAATAGCAATTAATCCTAACTCCTCTTCTAGATCTTTGAATGTGTCCTTTAATCATGAATTTGAGAAGATATCTAATAATACATATAAGTTGTTCCCTATCCTTTGAGCATCTGCAATCAACTCATTTGAATCTTTTCTTCTAATCTCACAACCTTCTACATGAAACTTTAATGTGTATCCTTGATTACATATTTGAATAACACTCAATAGATTATGCTTAAGACCATTTACATACAAAACATTCTTAGTCTTAGTTCAACCTTAATCCAAAGTCAAAGTACCTTTTCTGGCTATCCTAGCAGTGGTTTTATCTCTGAATCTCACTATGCCACCATTGATCTTCTTTAGAGTTATGAACTTACTTTTATCTCCTGTCATATGCCTCAAACATCCACTATCAAATAACCATGGCTGATCTTTATTTCTTACATGCAGAGCTATCTGAACCATCATAGAATCTTTAAGTTATTTCTTCTGCCATGAACATGTCTGAACCTTCTTCTTGATGAATGGAGCTTTGAAACTCTGATCCTTCTTGACTTACTCGAACACGCTTCTACAGTACTGAGCTATGTGTCCAAAGTTGTTTCACTTGTAGAATACTATGGTCTCTTCATCAAAGCTTGATAGAGGAGTAAAAGAGTTGTAGCTTCTGCTTGCCTCTACTTGACTTTCCTTCTCCTTATTTCTGAAACTGTTAGCTCTTTTTCTACATTCTAATTTCTTGTGACCATATCCATTACAATAAAAAAATAGACATAAAAATAAGACATGTCTGTATATCTTTGACATGATTTCTTTTTATAGCTTTATTCCATCTAGCCTTCTCTATTTAAAGTGTCCTCTGTATTCTTCACTTCTCCCCTTTTTGTTTCCTCTTTTATAAGAGCTTCAGCATAGATCTTTTTCTTTTCAAATCTGATCCCTATCTTATCTGAATTTGTTTTTTGACTTTCCAATATCTTATTCAGCATGTTAGTGCTATCTTCAAATTTTGAGTCACTAACTACTTTATCATTAACTGCTTTCTCAATATCTTCTTTTACAGAGACAATTTCAATAACATACCTTTCACATTCTTTTCTTGCTATTTCCAACTATGTTGTTAGATCTTCTTCATTATTATTAGCATATTTAAAGTGTGCTTGTAGATATTCAATTATTTTCTTTGAATCCTGTTCATTTTTCTCTATCTAGTGCTTTAATCTTCAATTCTTCTTCTCAAAAGATTTTAACTCTTCTAAGGCACAAATGAGATTTCTTTCCATATTCACTTCATCTTCCTCCTCTTCTTCTTCTTGATCATTTTCATGTATAGCCATGAATAGAATTTATTCTTCTTCTGAATCGCTGACTCCATTATCTTCAGTTGAGTTAGGATCCTTAGAATACAAGCTCTTCTTCTCAAATCCCTTCTTGGATTTTCCTTTGAAATTCTTCTTGTATGTAGACATTTCTTCTTCTTCACCATCATTACCCTTATTTAGCAATTTAACTAAAAAATGTCCAATCTTTCCACAATTAAAACATTTAAAAATTAGTTTTCCTTGATATTTACCTGTTCCTCTTTTCAGCTTTGGAATGAAAAGTGCTCCATTGTCATCTTCATCATCACTGGAACTATCACTTGATGCTTGAATCTTAGATTTCTCTTTCCTTGATGTCTTGAAAGACACTTCTCTCTTTGAATGTTTATCTTGTTCAATTCACATCTCATATGCCGTGAGAATACCATGAAGCTCATCCATCTTTAGCTTAGCTAAATTCTTTATCTCCTCGATTGTCGAAACCTTTGCATCATATCTCATTGGTAGACATCTCAAAACCTTTTGTTCCACCATTGAATCTTCCAATGTTTCTCCAAGATCTTGAATTTGATTTAATATTTGATCAACTGATAAGAGATAACTTGTTATATCTTCTTCTTCTTCCATCTTCAAACATTCAAACTATCTTCTAAAAGTCTAAAGCTTAGCTTACTGAACCTTTCCATCACCTTCATAAATATTCTCAAGTTTTACCTAAGTTTCATGACCATATTTATATTTCATAAATTTAAAAAATTTATAATCTCATAAACCACATAAAATAGCATTTAAAGCTTTAGCATTACATTCACTTGCCTTCTTTTCTGCTAGAGTAATTACAAGTGTCTGTGGCTCTTCATATTCCTCCACCACTTCTTGTCATATGTTGAATCCAAGGGCCATCAAATAAATAATCATTCTCATGATCCAAAAATCATAATTCATCCCATCAAACAAAGGTACCTTATTTGTATAAAATCCTTCATGTGATCCAACCATCATGTTTTCCTTATCTACCTTCAAGTTGTAAAACTTTTCAAAAGAAACCTGCTTTGATACTAATTGTTAAGCACATGATATATTGAGAGGGAGGGTAAATCAGTATATCATATATCTTATAAAACTTTCCCTTAATAAAATTTCAATTAACCAAACATTCAAGATATGCAATAAAACTGAAACAATAAACACCACACAAGATAGAGAGAGACACCAGATATAACATAGAAACCCAATGTGGGGAAAACCATGGAGAAAAATCTCAAGTATATGAATGAGCACCAACTCAAACAATATTCGCAAGCACCAACTTGTAGGAGAACCAACCCCTTTGCTGAACACCAACTCACAGGAGCACCAACCCCTTTGTTGAACACCAACACAACAACAATTCATGAGCACCAACCCACAGGAGCACCAACCCCTTTGTGTATACCACACAACTATCTCTCAATGTTGTTATCTCAACAAATGATATTTCATTACAACATTCTCTCACCTTTGCTCTTCTAAGCTAGATATAACAAATACAAAGCATACAAATCTCTCACAATGCTCTTTTAAGCTAGATATTACAATATCAAATCAAAATCTTTCTACCATATTAAAAATGGCTTCTCAAGCCTTTACTTATAGCTTTCCATATGACCTTTGGCCTTCCCCCTTTGTGACCCTTCAATCCTAATTGAAAATGGTGCCAAACTTGTATGCTCCTCAAATTAGGGTATTATTGGCCCAAAATGGAGATCGATGCTTACAATTATGTGAAGAAGTGTGTTCCTTGTCAGCAACATGAAAACTTGATACATGCACCTTCTTTACCACTATATCCAATGACAACACCATGGTTATTCTCTACATTGTTAAGAATAGGATATACTGAGAGGGTGGTGAATTAGTATATCATATATCTTATAAAACTTTTCCTTAATAAAATTCCACTGAACCAAACATTCAAGATATGCAATAAAATTGAAACAATAAACACCACACAAATAGAGAGAGACACCAGATATAACATGGAAACCCAATGTGGGAAAAACTATGAAGAATAATCTCAAGTATATGAATGAGCATCAACTCAAACAATATTCACAAGCACCAACTTGTAAGAGCACTGACCCCTTTGTTGAGTACCAACACAATAACTATTCATGAGCACCAACCCACAGGAGCACCAACCCCTTTGCTAAGCACCAACACAGCAAAAATTCGTGAGCACCAACCCACAAGAGCACCAACCCCTTTGTTGAGCACCAACATAGCAACAATTCATGAGAATCAACCCATAGGAAAACCAACCCCTTTGCTGAGCACCAACACAACAACAATTTGTGAGCACCAACCCATAAGAGCACCAACCCCTTTATGTATACACATAACTATCTCTCAATGTTGCTATCTCAACAAATGATAGTTAATTACAACATTCTCTCACCTTTGCTCTTCTAAGCTAGATATAACAAATACAAATCATAATCATCTCTCACAATGCTCTTCTAAGCTAGATATTACAATATCAAATCAAACTCTTTCTACCATATTACAAATGGCTTCTCAAGCCTTTATTTATAGCTTTCCAAATGACCTTTGGCCTTCCCCCTTTGTGACACTTCAATCCTCATGGAAAATGGCACCAAACTTGTATGACCCTTCATATCCTTGCCTTTGAAAAGTCATGTGGTGACCCTTCATGAGCAAAAATGTCCTTCCCTCTTTTTTCTTTACCTTGGTGGCTTTTCGTATTCCTCAAAGTGTCCCTTCATGAGAAATTGTGCCCTTCCTCTTTTGTCTTCACTTGATGACTCTTGGAATTCCCCAAGATGATTCTTTATGAGAAAATGTGTCCCATTCTTCTTTTATCTTTACCCCGTGACTCTTTTACTTCTCCATAGGCCCTTTTTTTGTCTCATATGCAACCAAAAATATATTCATTAATATTAAATAAATATTAACACACATTAGCCAAGATATATCTATTACAAACATTATTAAATGCAATGGGGCCTTTATCACTAATAATGCTAGACCTTTGACATCAATGACAATTTTACCAACATACATGGGGTCTCGATCTCCTTAGGAAAATCAACATAACATATTCAGATGGACATAAGCATATCCTGACTGCTACGAAATACTTTACTAAGTGGATTAAGGCCATTCTTCTCACTTATATCACTAGAAAGTAGATATCCAAGTTCATCCATTACCATATCATCTATCAATATGGTATCCCTATTCATATTATATTTGATAATGGTGGATCCTTTGTAAACCAAGATGTAAAAGCTCTTTGTAAAAAATTCAAGATTAAGCACAAGAAATCAACTCCATATAACCCGTAAGGTAACAAATAAGCTGAGGCATCAAACAAAACCATTTTATCTATTTTAAATAATATTTTCAATGATGTTGGCCATAATTAACACTTAAAAATCTTTCTTTCCCTTTGGGATTATAGAACTAATCATCAAACTCTAATAGGAGCCACTCCATACTCCCTTATTTATGAAACTAAAGTTATCATCCTAGTTGAGATAAATCTACCATCATTGAGAGTATTGCTAGAGAACATTGAAGATGATGAGGAATATAGAGTCTCAAGGTTGTAAGAACTAGAAACTCTTGAAGGTAAGCATTTGGTTTGCCTAGAAAATTTGCAAACTTATCATAACAGATTAGGGAACTACAACAAGTGCATTCTCCCTCACGATTTTGATATTGGTGATTTGGTCCTGAAAGAGATCCAAAAGAACACAAATGTTGAATGCAAAAAGAAAGGTAAGTTCCAACCTAATTGGTTGGAACCATCTATTATCATGATGAACTATGGATTAGGGGCATATCGATTAGCTAAACCAAATGGTGAAAAACTTCCATAGCCAATGAACATCATGCACTTTAAGAGGTTCTAGGCATGAAAAACTTTGAATCATTGTCTATAATACCCCTTAATTCAGGGCAAATTATGATAAAATAATTTTATCCTACTATTTTATACTACCTGAACTACTTTTTCATGACTCTAGACAATGAAAGATTTTGAACCAGTGGCACTCTCAACACATTATTTCCTACTCTAGACCATTCTCTTTAAGAACCTTATTCTTTAGACCATTATTGAAAGAGGACCATATTATTTATCCCACCCTAGATCGTCCATATGTTGGATCCTATTCTTTAGACCATTCTCTTTGAGAACCATATTATTTGTTATATTTGGGGTATGTTGTAACTTGAACACTTTGATACCTTAACCAATTATAATCTTGATTATGTCTCATCAACATTATGAACATCTTCAATGCTAGATTTATAAATTAGTTCAACTAGAAAGGTAGTTTTTAGCTCCTTATATAGATAAGTGAATAAGGATACCATTTAAACTTAGGATCTTCACCTGCCACATGGTTCTTAAGATTGATTTCATGTTGCATACTATTTTATATTACATTTTCTACTCTTTCTAGGCATTTGGTTACTTGATCAGGATCCTTGCTCTCATTGATTTTTGAGTATGGGTTATTGCAATCAACTTAGCTATTTTATTATAACTTTCACTCTTGGATGAGCATCTCCTTGACTAGTTAGTCCCACCTTATGCATATTTTATCCCAAAAACACCAAAACATTAGAAAATAGATCAAAAAGAACGAAAACATTGTCTTACACTTTTGTACACTTTTATACCTTCTCATCCCACCATGCCATTCTCTTGCCATTTTCCAAGTAAAATAAGTCCCATGCTCTTGTCATTTTTTAAGAATTTTATGCTACTAATTTTTCACTATGCAAGTCATTTAGTCCCACTAGTGTGCCTGTTTGAAGATCATCTCATCTCACCACCTTGTTGTTTTTAAGACCAATATCATTTGTGAAGTCTTCCATTTCTTTTATAAACATTAATCATATATTTATGATCATCATCATGTCTTTTATCCCACTTCTTGGGAGAACTACATTTGGCTTGAAGTTTATGTTAAAACATAAGTCCATGGAAATATGTAGGTAGCATCCACTTATCTTTCACATTTGGAGTCAACTCAGCCAATCCATTCTTTTTCTTATCTTCCCCCATTTCATCTATCATTGTTCCTCTTTAATTAGGGAACAAATTTTGTGTCCTTGTTCTTTGTTACTTTGTGGTGGAAAGTAACACCTCTACGACATGTGCATGAACAACTACTTTTAAACTACACTAACTTGGTTTTTATTTATGTATGTTAATTTGAGTTTTATTGGTGTTTTGTTATTTTTTATTGGTGTTTTGTTGTGCTTTTGCACCTTTTTACTAATTTATTATCATTTTCTCCTATTTATTACTTCTTGTTTCACCTGGTCTTGTGTTTTCCTATTTGATTTTACTTTTCTCTTTTGTGTTCAAGAGCATCTTGATGATCCACATGGATATTAATTATTTATATCTTGATTTCATGTTATCAAGTTATTCTTACCTTGTTTTTAAACATCTTGATTTCATGTTATCAAGTTGTTCTTACCTTGTTTTTAATCATTATTGTTCCTAATTAAGTCTTGATTGTTCATATCTTGATTTCAAGTTAGATTCATTTATGTTTATCTTTTTATTTGTCTTTCATTTTTTGTTTTAAATGTAAATAGTTATAACTCTAGTCTTGATCATTATTTTACCATTATCCTTAGTTATAAGTGTTCACATTTGAACTAGCTCTGTTTATTTGAAATGTAATGTCACTATAATTTATTCATACTTATGATGCCTAATTTATTTTTCTATATCAATCACTTATGTGCTCTAGATTTGATTTTTAAAGTCAATATAGCTATGATGAATAGCTCTCAAGAACACTATGTATAAACTAGGCTCAATATGTTTCGCACCTAGCTCTATGCTTAGATGTGAATCTCTTCACATACACCATGAGTCTAATCAAATCTTTGGTCAGTTTTATTCATCTCTCATTAAATTCTATCCCACTTCCTAGGAGAACTACATCAGTTTGAGGTCTTACTAGACTATGTAGGTAGCACTCAATTTTTATTGAGGTCAGCTCAACCACCTTTCATTCTTTTTTTCATCTCTTTCATCACTTTGTGCATCCTTGTATGCTTGGTTTTTTTATGGCTTTCTAAACCATTATACCATCACATTTATGTTTATGCCTGCTCATTCTAATATATATTATAGGTTATTTCCTTGAGCTATTATTGCTTTCCAATTCACCCATGCTAGGACACAACATCTGAACAATGTCAGAACCAAATCAGACTTACGGGGGTAAACCATTATTTATTCTTTATCAATGATCAACATTATCCCTATTGGGGCACAACTATTTTATCATGATCAGATATGCCCTACTAAGGCACTTCTTGTTAGCTTCTCTTTGGAGACTATGTTCTCTTTTTCCTCTAATTCTAATCTTTCCACACTTTTGCCCATGATGGTAATATTTTGGTGTGCAACTTATCTCAGGATTGATCAATGTCATAAGTGTGCAGCTTGAACTCTCAAATTGGGTATATTTAAAGTGTGTCACTTATATTTTTGGATTGTATCCTTCCCTTTCCCCCATATTTGGGGATTATTATACCTCTAATTATATTTTGATCATTGATGGTAACCACATGTGTAAGCATTAGCTCATATGGATGTGATCTATTCCATGGGTTTAATATCACTTTCTTTCTCTTTTTTAGAGTACATACTTCTATTTCATCTTAGTATGTCCTCTCGAGGGTGCATTATGGGTCATCTCCAATTTCTCCTTGATAATTTTTTTCTTTGAAAATATGTTACTTCACCTGAATATTTCATTATGCCTTCTCAAATAGGGGCAAAATGTATACATCCAATTCCTAACACCATTTGTGTTGAAATTGCCAATCTTACTTGATTTGCACTCAAATGCATATTTTAGGCCAAAATCAATCAAAATGTGCTCAATGGTTCAAAATTGTCATTTACAAGTTTTGATTTAGGCTAATGTATCTCTAATTGGGGAAACATATTTTATGTGATACCTAACTTTGATCAGATCATTTTGAGTCAAAATGATGATTTTGCCTTTTTGTGCTTTGAATCACTATTTTCTTCTAATTTTTTATTACATGTCACATACCTTTGTTATTTTGTGTTGACAACATCCTAAATGGGAATATGGTTCTAACACATCTAACATTTCCTTCCAATTCTTCTTGAGTCAAATTATGACACAATAATATGACTTTTTGACCATCTTGATTAATTGAGCACTAATTTCCAAGGAATTGCACTAAAATTGATTAATCAAGTTTTAGACTAATTAATTCAAATCAAGATCTTAAGTGGATTTTCTATGAAGGTTATTGATTATTTCATTATTAAAAATTAATTCTCAATATCTGCATCACCTAGTGACATCATCTATGGGGTGGAATCTATAAGCCATAAATGCATAAAATATTAGGATTATGGGTCACCCATGCCTAATTAATGCCTTTTCCTCCAAATCTACATGATGATATTTCTAGATTAAATTTTAAATATTAGATTAATCCATAACCACACATCTCAATATTGAGATGGACAGTCATGGTTGATCTTAAACCATTTCCAAAATCTATAAATAGAAGGCCTCTTATCATCATTTTTAAACTTAAATTGTGTAAACTTATAATGCTAAAATATATCCACAAGTTATTTGTGTTTTAATTATTATGTTATTTGCATTTGGATTATCTTTAATTGATAGGTAAATTAGATAGTTTATATCATGAGCCTAGGTTATTCATAGATTCTTGAAGAAATGGAGGAGAAAAAAATACATTGTTGACAAAGACTAGAGCTCTAGATCAAGGTGATAACACACTTACAACTGCTCTTGGGTGATGGAATCAACTTGGGAAGGTAATAGGTATTGCTTTCTTTCAAATTTTTCATTATCATTAGTAAACCCTGCATGAATAGGTTGGATTTATTTATTAAGTTCTTTATGTATTTTCATTATTTATTTGACTAATGCTTGACTAACAACCATCATAATACAACTATACAAATCCCTCTTTGGTAGTGCATGGGAATTCCTTCACTTATTCAATAGTTCTAGCTGAGAATTTGTGTTAGAATCATGCCTAATACATTTATACTTCCTATCTAGTGGTGATACTGAGGGAAGATTCTCTTTCTAATGCTCTACGTTTCCCAAATATTTATTATTAGGTTTCAACATATAGAAGAGGGTATGAATTGAGTCTCCAACCAAGGTTTGACGCATCTTGATGTTGGTTATATCCGACTAATTATTTTCTTTATACAATTTATTTCTAAGTTATCTATACATCTTACACAGAGTATGAATCTTTGAGTCAATTATATTTACTTAATTTTTTATCAATTTCACATCATTTATGTAGTTTATAGAGTTTATAAAGTATCACATCATAAAAGTATAAGGTAGTTTCAACCAAGTAGAAATCTCTCCAAATGGGTCCATCTTGATGCATGTGAGAGAGTAGTGTTGCTTGACAAAAAACTTGTCTTGATCACCAACCTGTGTAGGTAAGTAATTTGGAATACATCATTTATTCCCAAAGGATTCCTTTATTACATCATATCATAACTTAATTTTAAGATTATATGTCAATGTAATTTGGCTAGGGTAGGTGAATGCCTTGCACCATGTTATAGGGGGCTTATTTTAGGTAGATAAACCCACTTCAATTCTCCAAAGGTATAATTGGTATACCGATTTTGTCAAACACCAATAGTGATAGGAACATGCCCCAAGAGAACATATGGTTGGGCATCCTATGAGCCTTCTCTACATCTACTAGAATTTTATTTTCAAAATACTTCACCCAATTGTATTCGATCCCCTCAATGACTTGGTGTGAAATATATAATTGGGCCATGTCAACCTCATTCTATTTATCACCACCACCAACCTTTGTGATGACAATGTGTGTGGCCACTCAGAGGGTGGGATCCTATAGGTTCTTGATATGCATAACATGGCCTTATTTCTGGTATTCCAGTGTTGTGGTTATCTTTTCTATCTTCATTGAGTCCTCTAAATCAAATTCAAGGTTTAATATAGAGTAATGTAACCCTAATACTTTATTCATTATTTCAGCCATGATTTTTATTTGGCACCCAACAAAATCCTCATGCACACACAAAAATAGAAACTTGACTACCTTTATAGGTTTTCCAAAGTAGGGGAGGTTGAATAGCTAAAAAAGGCCAATAAAATCCAAGTCATTAAATATATTTAAGTTGTATACCAATTCACTCCTAGTGTTTTTTCACTTGACTCTATAATCATTTTGTAACTCAACCTCATTTCTAGGATGTTAATGGTTTTAATAGAAGATAGTGCAAGTGGGAACATTAGATACCCAATTTTCTACACACAGCACCATCTCAGAGTATTGCATCTCCTTAATCATCAAATGTGGAGGTAAGGGTGGAGGCACTTGAGCTTTTTTCTTGGTTTGGTGTTTCATCCCTATTCTATCACCTTTTATGCACTTGCCTTGTTCTTGATATATTTCCTCCCTGATTAACATTGTTTACCCACCAATACCAAGTTATTCTTCTTTTGGAATGACTGATAGTGGCTCACTTCATTAGGCCTTTTTTTAGGTTGCATCACCCTTCATGGAACCCAAAGGTTGAGGTATAGTCATTGATGTTGGGTTTATAATCTAATTTATTAATTAGTTTGTTTTTACATTTTGTTTATGTGGGTTAATTTCACCCTTTGGTTGGTTTTGTAACTAACTTCCTGTGAAAATCCTATAAATCTTTTCATGTTCTTTGTAAAAATATCAAATAAAAACATTATTATATTTTGTGTGGAAATATGTGTCTATAATGTAATTTCTTTTATTATTCTAGCATTTACTTGGGCTAACAGTGGTATTAGAGACACATCTTAAAGGATGAATCTAGGTTTTGAAGGAGGACGGTGTTGAGACCAAGCCTTAGTTGAATAAAAATTTACCTAAATACAGAGGATTAAAGGCTAGACAAATATAAGAAGCATAGAAATCAAAGGCAAGAAAATCAATAGTACAGAAAGATAATGTGTTTGTTTGTCTAAATGATTTCATTTTGATAAGTTTTGGGGGACTGTACATTTTCATTAAAGTCTTATTCTACTAAAAATTGCCAAATTAAATTTATATAGCTCAAAAAAAGATTAATTTTTATTTTATACATATAAAATTATAGTAATACTATGGCTTATTTTCTACAATTCAATAATTCAAAATTATATATAGCATGCTAGTTTCAAGAATTTTTATTTGCTATTTTATTATTCTTCATAAAGTGACATCCTCTAAGAAAAATCACAAAATGGAGGTAACAGGTCTAAATTTTTTTTTACAGTGTTAAGAGTTTATAATTCAAGATATTCCATTCACCTATATGACACTTGAGGTAGCTTCTATGCAATCAAACATGGAATTTGCAGCCCTATATGGCATAATAGTGAATTAATTTCCTCCTACTTTAATGGTATAAATAAACCAAAAATGACAAAATAAATTAGATTTGTCTTGGAGAGAAATAATGGAAAACCCATATGACATCTTAGAAGAAGATTATTTTCTAGAAATCTTTCAAACCTAAAAAAAACGTGGGTCCCTCCAAGCACCAACATAAATAGATTGAAATATTTTACATACACAGATTTTACCATGTGAATTAATTTCACATACATGTTTTTTTTATTTGTAAAAATCTAAAAAAATACAATTTAAATAGATTATCTTGGATATCAATATTTTTAGTCACATAAAATGTAAAAATAGGTAACTTGATCATGGATAATGACACCCAACCCATAGGTCCCTATTGCTTGCTCTCATGACCTTCATATGCATCTTTTCATTAATTTCTAGTCATCCATAGCCTTCCAGACTTGACCCTAGTTGAGCTAGACCCCTATTCCTAGGATAAATCAATCCCCATAGGTCCCATCTACTTAGGACAATAGCACCACACTAGGACTATAACACCAATGCCACTATTGTTTGCTTTTGATGCTATTGTCAAAATCCATTTCTATCCCCAACGGTCAATTTATTTTGGTTCTCCAACCTTATCCTTGTTGGCCTAATGTAAGAAAATTTAATGCATGACCAATAGATCCCTATAAAATCCCATTCAAATATCATTTGGAAAGGGCTGACAAATATCACTAAGTAAGCAAGACTACTCAAACAATCTTCCTTATTCTCTGCATACATCCAAGAAACACACTTATAAGCTCATTCAAATATATATAATAGCCTTTAGCCACCTGAAGCACATCCAATTTATCATTCTACATCTTCATATACACAATTGCAAAAATCAAATAAAGTGGGAAGAACTACATATGGATTGATCCCTCTTCAGAGTATTAGTATGTAGGCAGTGTGCCCACACACAGGGTGTGAAGCACGTCTAGTGCATCTTACACATACTAACTCCCCCTCTTGCTCAAAATTAATCAAATAATAATAGAGGATAGGGTTTTAATAAATAAAAAACTTTGTATGTATCTATACAGACTTTCAACTACCAAACTTTGTAGACAGGGTCACATAGACATAGTGAACAAAACCCGAAAAGCTCAAATCCTCATGTAAACAATGGTAGAGGTAGACTATAGTGTTGGTGTCACTACTGTCCAATTACAACACTCCTATCCAATCACAAAATGAATTTTAAATCCTAGATTATGGTAGTGTCTCAGTGTTGCATAGTGAATTTTAGCTGCTGTCTCAGTCAGATCAATCAGTTTCCAATTAAGTTTTGTTTTCTTCTCCTTATTACTATTTTTAGAAAAGTTTAAACTGTAATTAATTTACACAAAGTAGTAGTGTAATTATTATCTATTTATTTACTAATTTTACTACTCAAACCCTTTAATTAAATTAATAATAATACCCTAATATTCCCAAAATTGTTAAATCGTTTGGTAAACCTGACTTACTTCATTTTCACACAAAAACCCTATAAACCCTAGGGCAATTTTTCTACAAATTTTTCATATATTTTTTCAATTTTTTACTTTCATAATCAAATAAAAAATTAGCATTAAAACTTAAAATTTCATAGTAATTTTAATTTTTTTTTCAAACCCTAGTTGCCCATACTAGGTCCTAGTATTTTTTTAGCAATTTTCCAATCATTTTATAAATTTTTACTAGCATATTTAAATCATAAAATACATTCAACTTTAAAAATTAAATAGTAATTCTCAAAAACATTTATTTTTCAAAACCCTAGTTGCATCTACTAGGTCCTGTTAAATCACTAATTTTTCAAGTAAATCTCTAATTTTTTACTTGCATATATAACTCAAAAATTCACTTTCAATTTAAAATTTTCATTGTAAACTACTCAAATAATCATTTCTAATGTACTAGTTCCTATTTTCTTATTGAGGTATCACCTTACATGTTTGTGAGCTTTGTATCCTTTTTTATGTATATTCCAGTTCCTTGTTTAGATTACATCTATTTAATCTTTTCTACTATCATCCAAGTTGTTTTCCTTATGCCACCTAAGTTCCTTACATCTCTTCCTTTGAGATGAAGTACAAGACTTAGTGGAAATCCTCCTGAATTCACATATATTCTTGCAACTTGGCCATATACCATGGATAAACAACTAATTCATGTTCTTATTATACATTTTACAAATCTAGATTACACTAATTTCAATAAAGATAACTCTAATAATGAGTAGTTTAAAAATAATGATGATGATGTACACATCGATGCTCATGCTCCACCACATTAGACTGTTGATCCACTTCCACCAATTGTTGACAATGAATTTATCCTTAACAAATATTTGATTCTAAAAAGTTTTTGAGAAAGACTCCAAAACCAACCCCAAGATCATACTCTTATCTTTCAATCTATCATGGAAATTAAAAAGGCTAAACAAGTTGAATCTTCCATTCCTTCAAATAAATTAGTTTCACATGACATTATGGGGGCCAATATGTCTCAACCATCCCCTATAGCAACCCAACCTACCTTTATGCCACCATCTACATCTAGTACATCTTTATCTCCTGATGTGGTAGCCCTTGTGCAAAAGATAAAATCTATTCAAATTAAGGTGCTACATCTTGAGCAAGGTGCCTCTATCCCTACACAGCTTTGGATTATTTTTCTCTACTATATATACCATTGGCATGTCACATTGCTTATACACCTTTGCCATAAGGTTTTGTTCATCCCAAGCTTACTCTATATGATGGCAAGGGTGATCTAAAGACACATTTGAGAGCTTTCACGTATCATGCTTGGACTATGTACTAAATTATTGGCTAATTATCAAACTATTTCCTTGGATCTTAAAGGATTATGCTTTATAATGGTTTTATAGGCTACTAAATCAATCGATCAATGCATTCAATCCTTTAACTGACATGTTCCTAGCTCATTTCAACATTAAAATTGGTGATAAAGTTTCATATGCTCAAGTTACACAATAACAATAAAGGTCAAATTAGCATCTCATAAATTATGTTCTATGATATAAGACTATTTTGGCTAAGATGACTAGCCCCATGGCTGATCAAGAATTGTAGGATCTTTTCAAACAGAGTCTGCTACCAAGTTTGCATGAATCAATTATGTTAAAGAGAAGTCAAGTTAATTTTAATGGGCAAACTCAAGTACATAAGTATCTCAAACACAACAAATAATATTAACAACAAAGTCCCATATAAAGTAAAGTTTAATGATAACAAGATTCAGAATCAAACTACAGTTAATATAGCTTTAAAGCCCCCTTAGCGAGTGGTTTTATCTGCACCTCCTCGATATACCTTTACCAATCTACCAGTTTCTCTAGCTAGAGTTTTGTGATGGTTATTGGAATGTAGCATCATATATCTCCCTCTTATTTGGGAAGTTGATCTAACAAATCCTCTTCTATGGGGATATGATCAACATATATTTTTTGAGTTTCACAAGGCACGAGGACATACAATAAATAGATATATCAGTTCGAGACATAAGATACATGATTTGATAGATGGAAACCATATTGATCTTGACACTTTAGTTTAGCCTCCTCAAGAAAAGAAAACATAATATAAAGCTTTGAAAATATTTTTAGATCTTTTTCTACAGCATTCCAAATAGGAAATAGGGGACACATCAGGGGTTCACCATGCATATCATGTACATCCCACACCAAATACATACAAGGTACCCTCAGTTGAGACACATCCTTTGAGTAACATGATTGGTGTATATAATTCCAGAGTTCCATCTAAACCTTATATCTTATTCTCAGAGTAGGATATCATTGAGGATGATACAAATTATCATGCACTCTTTATCATAGCTTACATTCATAATCATCCTATTCATAGTGTTCTCATAGATAATGGATCCAATTAAACATGTTCACTATGACATTATTACAGCATTTAAGACATTTAGATTAGGATATTACTCTGATAGACATAGTTATCATCAGATTCAGTGGGCACATACATATTTCATTAGGTGAGATCATACTTCCTTTACAGGTTCACCCAATACATGTGACCACACCATTCACTATAGTTCCTAGGGCAAGAGTTTTCAATATGTTACTTGGTCAACCATGGATCTAAATTTTTTGATAAATACCTTATATATTTCACATATGCATGAAATAAATTAATGCTAATCAAGTGGTTATAGTTAGTGGAGTTCCATATGAGTTACCACTCCCCACTTCAGATCTATTTTCTACTTTATAGTCATCAGTTCTAGTTTTGTCACTAGTTTCAATTTTGCTACTAGTTATAGTTCTTCCTCTAGTTTTGATTTAGACACAGTTGAGTTATCCATCACCAACACAAAGAGTTCATACACTTTCATAGCTTCAAAATTCTAGATAGCTTTCAGCTATAGTGTTTACACTCAAGGCAGTATCATTGATATCTCATGCATCTATTCACATAACACATGTTTAGAGAACTTATCCTACTACCAGATGGGTCACTAAGAGCCTTATAATTGCATCCAATTCTCATAATTATAGTGGGACTCCACAATTGATTTCTACTTCAGAGATTTTAGATCATTTATATCATATACAGCTTTCAAAGCCATAGTCTTAGCATTTCCATCATATTTCATGGTCACACGTGATTCTTCTCCTTGATACAAGCCACCATGATAGGGAGTATCCCATGAGATTCATCAATTAGTATCATCTTTTACCCACTTACCTATACATAGTTTCTTATGTCTAATTTTACATAGCTTATATCAAAAATACCAAAAACAATACAAAATTTCAAAATACTAAAAATATTCAAATAGTTCAAAATATCAAAAACATTCAAATATTTCAAAATACAAAAACAAGAAAATAACTCAAAAACACCAAAAATATTTAAATTATATGCATTATCCATAATTTACATCTATACTACAATGTTATGTTTGCATATGCTATCATATGCTATTATTTGTTGATTTATCTACATTACCATGCTTCACTTGATCTCTTTTGAGTGCGTGTAGTGACATCCAACTCTCGGATTACTTCACTCTACCCATTGAGGGGGAATCCTAATTCAACATTGAGATACACATTGATATACATACCCACTTAGGACATCTTCTACATGACTACAACATCCAAGTTATGTCATTCCTACATCACACAATCTAGTTATCATGTTGATGTACATTACTTACATAGATTACTCTATTTGACACTCACTAGTATATAGCACTTATGTATTTCTTAGCATATACTTATTCTTATAATAACATGTCTTTCATAATTTCTCCCTTGCTTTGATTAGTTAGATGTGATTATATTTCCATTTATTACATACTTTCCTTTTTATTATGTAACTAGATTGATGCATTTCTCAGTTCTTATTTCTCTACTATATGTGCCTTAGGAATTTTTCCAATGTCATTTACTTGTATTTGTGTGTGTGACTTAGGAAATTTTCCAATGTCCTTTACTTATACTCTTGTATATGATTGTGGCTTCTACACCAATTTTACCTATTTCAATTGTATTTGTATGTGGCATTTGAACATGCCTTATATGCTTGCTTTCTGGTTTGGGTGACATGTGTCCATGTCCATTTTTTCTTGGCCCCTTCTCCACCCTTGTATGATTCTTGCTTCTTACCTTATGTGCTTTTTTGCTTGTTTGATTCTCATTATTTGTAATGACATGATTCACAACATGCATTTATTTTACTTTCTTGGATGCCATGATGCACATCATGCTCTATCTCTTCAAATAACAACTAACCATACTTTCATTTCTAGTTCAGTACATTATAAATGTTCTTCCATTGTTATATCCATCTAGGTAAACCCCTAGTGATCTAACAATATCTCAATATAAATCATGTTATATCTTGAGATATCTTATCGATTAAGATTACTATACCATGTATCTTTTCATCATAACATACTTGTAGGGATCTTTCTTCTGAGAGTAGTCATTACAAGGTCTTCATTCTTACCCTTAGAAGAGGGGGAAACAAATAGGGGTCTTATTTTAGATATCAGTGCTCCTAACGATCGAAACAATAGCATTTAACACATCTAAAATAGTAACCAAACATCAAAATAATCAAAACAAAATAGGTAGATAGTCAAGAATCAAAAATAATTACCAGATTTAGCCCTAGACAATAACACCTAACTTGGACAACAATGCTAGTACCACTAGTGTCCACTTTCAGTGCTCCTATCCAAACAACAAAAAAACTAGACTTTTTAGACGCAGGCAAAAAATTAGGTTTAGCTATAGTTTTACATATCTAGACTTGTTTAAAATTAGTAGTTTTCAATACACTTTTGTTCAGAGAATCCAGATATAGGGGGAATCATGCATGGCATGATATATCTCACTTATAGTTTTAGATACGGTAGTTGATATGACTTCTAGATCAAAATCCATGTTTCAGACACTAATGATTGGGGGCAATGTGTGAAGCACATTTCTTTTCTTTTCTTTTTGAGTTTAATATTACCTAAGAATTCTTAGAATTTGTGTGTCTTATTCTATCTGTAAATGGTTGGTATCATTTTAGAATGGTTTTCATATAACCTTAACTTCCACATTCTTAAGTTCTTGAGTGGCTTCCATGTAATCCTAGTTTTTAGTTTCAGAGTGGCTTTCATACACGCCTAATCTCCATCTTTTGGAGTCGCCAAGAGTGGCTTAGTTTTTAGCATACAATTGACTATCCATGCCAACATTTTCAGATCATAGTACATTCATGGGCTTCAAGATCCATCTCATATGACACACATTTTATAACAGTATCAGTTCATAGCTTCACTTTATGGGGCAATGATGAAGCCAAAGGACTATCTAGCCTTTGTATTCTTGAGCCACCTATTCAAAAGGATTGGACACACACTCCAAACATTGATCAATACACACATGATCATCTAGCTTCACTTAGTGGGTGATGATGGAGTCAAAGGGCCAACCTTTACATTCTTGAGCCACTTCTAGGGAATTGAGCACTCAGCTACATTCATGATATTACTCTTGGTACAACACCTTCTAGTATTACTTAGCATAATCTAGCATCACTCATCATCATAATAAATTTTTTATTAGCTTAAATAATCGATGAAGTGTATTCATTATTTTCTCTTCTTCTCTCTCTTACCCAGCTTTACACATTCTTATTTTAGATATAGTGTATCTAGTAAAAATCGATCTACTCTTTATTTTTTTTGTAGTTTTATACTTCATAGGATGTTCTTTATGCACACCTAGTATCACACAAGATTCATGAGATTCACCCTTGTAAGTAAGTTTAGGTACTCTTTCTATTTTTCCTTTATCCTAGTATTTCACTTTGTTGCGTTACTAGAATAAAGGGGAGGAAAATGCAGTCATATAAAATATAAAAATAAGTAACTTGAGCATGGCTAATGACACCTAACCCATAGGTCTCTTGATTTCTCTCATGAGCCTTATAGACATCTTTTCATTGATTCTCAATCATTTTCAACCTTTTAGACTTGATCCCAATTGAGCCAGACCCCTCTTTTTGAGATAGATCAATCCCTCCAGAATCTATCTACTCAAGATAATAATGCCTCACTATGACTATAATGACAATGTCATTCTTGTTTACTTTTGACACTATTATCTAATGGTTAATTTATTCCAATCCCCCATATTTATCCTTATCGACCTAATGTGAGCAAATTCAATTCATGACCAATAGATCCCTATAAAAGCCTATCAAAGATCATTTGGAAAGGGTTGAAAAATATCACTAAGCAAGCAAGAATACAAGCAAGACTACTCAAATAATCTTCCCTATTCTTTGCATACAACCAACCAACACACAAGCTCATTCAAATATTTATACCAGTACCTAGCCACCTCAAGCACATCCAGTTTAGCATTCTACATCTTCATATACACAATTTTATAAAGCACATCAAGTGGAAATAACTACATATGGCTTGATCCCTTTTTGAAGTATTGGTATGTAGGTAGTATACCCACACATGGGGTGTGAGACATGTCTAGTGAATATTACACATACTAACCTCCCTCTTTCTCAAAATTAGTCAAAACATAATGGAAGATAGGGTTTGAAGAAAAAAAATTATTTATAAGTAGCTATATAGACTTCTAGCTACCAAAACTTCATAGATAGAGTCACATAGACATAGCAAATAAAACCCAAAAAGCTCAAATCCTCAAGACAAAAAAAGCAGAGGTGAACTATAATATCAGTACCACTACTATCCAATTTTGACACTCCTATCCAATCACAAAACAAAGTTTAGATCTTAGTTTGTGATAGTGTCTCAGTCCTGCACAGTGAATTCTAGCCTTTGTCTTAGTCAGATCAATCAGTTTTTAGCTAAGTTTTGTTTTCTTCTCCTTATTACTATTTTTTAAAAAGTTTAAATTGAAATTAATTTACATGAATTATTACATTAATTATTTTCTATTTATTTACTGATTTTACTACTCAGACCCTTTAATTAAATTAGGAATAATACCCTAATATTCTTAAAATTGTTAAATGAATATTCATATTGATTATAGTGGAGTTGACAAGTAGAATTTTGTCAAAAAGAGAGGTTTCAAGGTCAAAACCCTCCAACTATTATTTTGGTTAAAGGGAATATTTTTGAGAATATTATATTTTTGTAATCAGTAATATAAGGGTGTAGTTACGAATTCTCAAGTCAATTTTTTGACAAGTCAATATTTTATGCAAAAGTGGTCATGTGACTAGGTGATTCATAAGTTTTTAAACATTTTGAACATAAATAAATAGTTTATTTTGTGATTTGATGCTTCATTATATAATTTTTACAATAAATTTATTGAAATTGATGTATAAAGGTATATTTTTAGTTGAAACTGACATTTACAAGAGGATAATGTCACCACATGCTTGTGATTTTGAAGATAATTCTATCCATTACATGTCCTAAGATTATTTTGATTGACATCATCTAAGTGATAATTAGAGGCTAAAGGATCTATTCAAGGCTGGAAGATAATTACCCTCTCCAATTAGCTATGCGCTCAGAGTTTGGGTTCAATGCTTGAATGGAAAATTTTAGCTCGTGTTCTTGATTTTAGTTTTATTTTTGACTTTCTATATCTGATATTCATAACATGGAATAGACAGAGCTAGCTAATTTTTTTTCTCTTAATGTATGGCTTCTCACCTCTCACCTAATAGGGGGAGAATATATAGGTATTGGTTAGACTTTGATCAATCATTGATGACAATATGAGTTGATAGGGGTTGATAGCACCAGTAGTGTTAAGTAAACGTCATCATCATTTATTGGTCATCATGAGATGTGCCATATAAAGTACAAATTTGTCACTTCAATGAGTTCTTATATGGGTTGATGTAGCTAGATAGGTTTTTATTGGGTTCTACTATAGTATGGTACAATGATCTTAGGGGATGAGCAGGCCTTGATCATATTCATCAGTCTTTTATGCCATAACTTCTAGGGTGGAATTTTCTATGGAGTGGCATCATTTTTTATCAGTACTAGGAGGTATAGTACACAAGTTGTAGTTAAAATAAATTTTCTTTGATGACTTCAGTGATCCAAAAACTAGGTCTACCTTATAGATAAATCACATAGTTTTTCAAATGGATATTTGAAACTCTCAATTCCTGAATTAAAATAGAATTGGTAGTGAAATTCTCAATTCAGCAAAATAAGAAAATAGATTTTTAAAAATATGTTAATTTATAGAATTTATTTAATAGAAATTGACTTTTTCTAATCGAAATGAAAATCTAAACAATTCTAAATATGAGTGATTTATAAACTCATAATTTTGTTGCTTAGTTAAAACATTCAATTCACATCTTTTTATCCTCTACAAATAATCCAAGTTTATAAAAACTTTACAGTTTACTTGGATTAAAATGGATTATTAATTTTTCAATTTCCTTAAAATTGAATTTTAATTTCCAATTTCCTTTTAAGTAAATTAAAAAATTATTTTATAAACATTATGTAATTTAATTAAATAAATTGAAAGAATTTTATATCACAGAGAAGAAATTAAATAAATGATAGAAGATTTGTTTACGGGGTTCACCAAATAGCTACATCCCCATGTTCATTCAAACCATTCTATTTAAATAAGATGTAAATACAATGATTAAACTTACATCTCTAAGTAATTTTCAATTGGTTGATCAACCCCTAAAGAACTCTGATCACATATCACAAATGTCCTTCATTTCCAAAATGATCACCTGCAAATATATATCTCTGAAATGAACAATTTTTTTCTCTCTTCAAGGAGGCCAACACTCTCAAAAATTTTATTATAAACCTTCTGGTCACAAATCCCTCTCTATAATTTATAGATATTAGAAAAAATAGTTTGTCTCTTTACTAAAATATACACAGCCTTTGTATATTCCTATACGTTGTTTCCTTTGTGTAAAATCATTGCTTCTCTACCAAAATCTTCTCACCACCTCTATAAAATAACCTACAGCTATATATTTCTCAATTTTATTTGGCATTATTTTGACATTAAAAAATTTATTTGTAGATGTACTAATAATTTTCTTGAATTGGGTTTTTCTTGTTTTGATAGCATGACTTTTTGGTATTTCCTCTACCTTCACACATTGGCTAAGATAAATCATCGTTTACCTGTCATAGGGAGTTTCCTCCATTTTTGGGTTGATGTTCCATTAAAATGGTGCTAAAAATAATTATGTAATTAAATTAATATTTGAATAAGCTTTGCCAGCTATAAACCCTTTGTCATCAATGTTTCCATATACAATACCTATCAAGAATCTTCCAAAAACTTTAAAGAATAAATTTCCATGCCAATATGCCAACTACGTGTAAAGATCAAGATTGGCATTAAAAAAACAAGCAATGCCACATATTTTTCAATGTAGTAATAATAATTATTATTTCCACTTTGAATGTAGAAACAATGTGTTGCATGTTCTTTAAAAAGATTACCACACTAAGACTCTAATTATCAAGCCATGTATTGGTGTCAAAAATATATTCACCTGTAGTTTCTTTTAATTAATATGCATGTAAATCTCCACCAAAATAACAACATAAGCTCCCCACTAAAATAAATCAAGAACCAAATACCTTTCCATCAATCGTATGATTCTTTGACAGTGGAGGAAATAAAATGGGGTTTAACTTATGAGATTAAAGAATTAAAATATTCTCATGATTTTATTTAACAAGCCTCCAAGAAGTCAACACCACATTTCTTTGGTGGAATAAAGACTTGAATTTAAAAATATATATGCAACCATGCTTATCTTAAATAACCCATGATTAAACTACCACATCAATTATTTAAAATAATCTTTATGTTTTTTATAATATAAAAGTGGTAGGATTCTTGAGTTATGGGATAAATATTTCAAAATATATCCCATGGGTATTTTAAATAACTATCCACATGGGAGTGGGAATAGTATATTTTTAGGGAAAACTATCCAATGGTAGATTAAAAACTATTAAATATGATATTAATTAATTAAATATATATCCCATGGTAAAATAAAAGATACCATTAAATAAGATATTAATTAATTAATTAAATATATATCTCATGGTAAAATAAAAAAATATCATTAAATAAGATATTAATTAATTAAATATATCGCATGTTAAAATAAAAATACCATTAAATAGGATATTAATTAGTTATCACAAATCATATGAAGAGTGAAAATCTTTCAAATCAAACCTCCCTAATAAGACCCTTTTGGTCCCCAAAAGGTCAAATCACTCTTTGAAGCTGCAAACAATTTTTCTACAAAATATCACTGCAAAATATCATGGTAATGATTCAAAAATCAAATTAAATCCCTAAAATGCCAGTGAAAAAAATATCTACCCTATACCAAAATGTATATAGAAGTAAACTGCATACTCAATATATATACTAAAATATAAACTTTCCTAAAATAGACATTATGATCATGCCCCATATAATCTGCATATACTATTATCAAAGTTTAAAACTGAAGTTTTTTCAAAAACTCAAATGTGAGAAAAATAATCTAAGTATGATAAACCTGTCCCTTGGCTTTTCTCTATAGTTTACTCTAATAAAACAAATTCCAAACTTGAATCATTTAGGAATATCTCCAAGTTTAAATATAAGTTAATTCCTTTACCAATGCATTAGGAACTCAAAAAATTATTTAAGAGAGTAAATATAGCTTAGCAAAACCATAAATATGAGAACATAATCCAAGTATGATAAACCTGTCACTAGATTTTCATTTAACTGATAGCTCCAAAAAAATATAAAACTAAACTATGTTCCTTTTTAATTTCCATGAAATACCAAAAACTACTTTGAACATTTGCATGTTAATAAATGATCACAACTATGCAAACATGAAACTAAAGAATTACTTTCCAAACTGCTTAACTAGATTGTCTTTAGATTTTACCTGATTGGTTGCATGGGTCATAGTTGAAACTATCGGTTTAACAATGCTTTCCTTTTTCACAACTTTTCAATATTATTTTAGATGAAGCTGCCAACATCTATTAATCTCATGTCCTTTCCTATTATAATGAGTACAAAAATGTTTGTCCACTCTTTTAGAAAACATAATCTTACTGCCATTCTCAGAACACTATTTAGGAGAGTGGTATTTCAAAATCTTTCCTATAAAAGATTTATGTTTTTAAAAGTTGGCTACATAGTGGTTAGACAATCCACACAAATTGTATGGATAAACATACCACAAATTATGTACCATAATCAAAAGGAGCGTTGAAATATTTACATTATCTAGTATAATTATAATCAATATTATTGCAAGTGTGACAAAAAGAATATGTTTTACCTTCTATCTGAGATGGTTTACACTTCTCTAAAGCAACTCCTACTATTTTCTTAGAGCATTCACTTATTTCAATCTAAATACCATATTTATATCCCAAACATGCATGATAAGGCTTATCCTCTATCAAAATGGGGTTAGTAATGTCTTGGCCATCTTTTCCAAGGCCTTTTTGATTAAATCATATTTTAACAAGTAATTTTGAACCTATACCTCTAGTGTGTTGTTCAAACCTACAACAATATTTTTTTATCAGATTCATGATGGAAAGGAAAAATAACTAGTGACTCACATTCACTTATAGTGCTTAATGAATCTATTTGTGCACTTGTGGGAGAGGAAGGTCTTGTATGCATAATGGACTTGTTTTTCTCCTTTGTGTCATCATCATTTTAAAAGCTTGACAAGAACTCATCCTTGGCTTGTAACTCTTTTTTCAACCTTTTAAGCTCCTCTTCCAAGGAGTAAAACTTTTCTCTCAGGAAAGACTTCTCTTCCTAAATCTATATATTAAATTCTTAGAGATCATCAAGTTTCTCTTATTTGGTTAATTTGCCCATGTTTCTTTGTTCTTTCAAACAACCTATACTTCTAACACTACAAATGGAATAAACAACAATCTGTAGAGAATCCAACTAATACTAAAAATGAATTCAAATTTTCACACAGTCATAAGGTAATCCTTAGATTCTAACTACTCTTATACCAAAAATGATCTCAAAACTAGATATACCCCTATAGATAAATTGCATAGTTTTTCAAATGGATATTTAAAACTCTCAATTATTGAATTAAAATAGAATTGGTACCAAAATTCTCAATTTCTTGATTAAATAAAATAGGAAAATAAATTTTTAAAAATATGTAAATTTTTAGATTTATTTAATATAATTTGACTTTTTCTAATCATAATGTAAATCTAAACAATTTTAAATATGAGTGATTTGAAAACTCATATAATTTTGTTGTTCAGTTAAAACATTCAATTCACATTTTTTTATCCTCTACAAATAATCCAAGTTTATAAAAAATTTACAGTCTACTTGGATTAAAATTGATTATTAATTTATCAATTTTTATTAAAACTAATTATTAATTTCCAATTTCTTTTGAAGTAAATCCTAAAATTAATTTATAAATATTTTATAGTTTAATTAAGGAAATCTAAAGAATTTCATATCACATAGAAGAAATTTAAAAAATGACACAGAAGATTTGTTTACAAGGTTCACCAAATGGTTATGTCTCCAAGTTCATTCAAACCATTCCATTTAAATAATATGTAAATATAATGATTAAACTTACATCCCTGAATAATTTGTAATTAGTTGATCAACCTCTAAAGAACTCTGGTTTTCAAAATGATCACCTGTAAATATATATCTCCAAAATAGACAATTTCTCTCTCTTCAAGGAGGCCAACACTCTCAGAAGGTTTATTATAAACCTTATAGTCACAAATCCCTCTCTGTAATTTACAGAGATTAGAAAAAAGATTTTACCTCTATACTAAAATATACATAGCCTTTGTATATTTTCGTACATTTTTCTCAATGTATAAAATCACTGCTTCTCTATCAAAATCCTCTTATCGCCTCTGTAAAATAACCTGTAGTTATATATTTCTTAACTCTACTTGGCATTGGCTAGACATTAACAAATTTTCCTATAGAGTCACTGACATTTTTTTCAAATTAGATTTTCCCTATTTTGACATCATAGATTTATGGTATTTCCTCTACCTTCACACATTAGCTAAGAATAATTATTGTTTTCCCATTGAGTTTTCTCCATTTTTGGGTTGATGTTCCATTAAAAATAGTGCTAAAAATAATTATGTAATTAAATCAATATTTTAATAGGCTTTGCCCACTATAAACGCTTTGACGTCAATTTTTTTGCATACACTACTTGTCAAGAATCTTCCATAAAATTTAAAGAATAAATTGCCACACCAATATGCCAACTACATGTAAAGATCAAGAGTGGCATTTCAAGATCAATATTGGCATTAAAAAAATTAATTCCACACATTTTTCAATATAGTAATAATAATTATTATTCCCACTTTGAATGTAGAAACAATGTGTTACATGTTCTTTAAAAATTTACCACACCAAGACTTTAATTCTGAAGCCATGTATTGACATCAAGAATATATCCACATATAGTTTCTTTTAATTAATATGCATGTAAATCTCCACCAAAATAAAAAAATAATATTCCCACTAAAATAAATCAAGAACCAAATATCTTTTCAACAACCGTATGACTCTTTGTAAATGGGGGAAATAAAGTGGAGTTTAACTTATGAGATTAAAGAATTAAAATATTTTCATGACTTTCTTTAACAAGCATCCAAGAAGTCAATGCCACATTTCATTGGTGGAATAAAGACTTGGATTTAAAAGAAAACATGCAACCATGCTTATCTTAAATAACCCATGATTAAACTACCACATCAATTTTTTAAAAGAATCTTTATGTCTTGTTGATAATATAAGAGTGGTAGGATTCTTGATTTATGGGATAAAGATTTAAAAATATATCTCATGGCTATTTTAAATAACAATCCACGTGGGAGTGGGAATAATATATTTTTGAAAAAAATATTTAGTGGTAGATTAAAAACCATTAAATAAGATATTAATTAACTAAATATATATCCCATGGTAAAATAAAAAATACCATTAAATACGATATGATGAATTAAATATATATTACATGGTAAAATTTAAAAATATCATTAAATAAGATATCAATTAATTATTTTAAACCATATGAAGAGTGAAAATCCTCTGTATTATTCAGAGTCATTGCTCTGGATCTTTTCTATACCCTTTGGATCAAGGCAAGTTTCTTGGGTTTATGATCCAATTTATTAATTAGTTTATTTTTATATTTTATTTATGTAGGTTGGTTTCACCCGTTGGTTGGTTTTATAACCAACTTCTCGTGAAAATTCTATAAAGCTTTTCATGTTCTTCATAAAAATCTCAAATAAAAATATTATTATATTTTGTATGGAAATCTATGTTCATAATGTAATTTCTTTGATTATTCTAGAATTTATCCATGCCAACAGTCCAATGTTCCCAAATGAATATGTTTGTTTTGATGTAGGTGTCTTGGCTCTCCTACTTCGATACCTATTAATGATAGATGCTGACCAATGCAACTTACAACTTAAGAAATCCTTCACGTTATTTAAATTTGATAGATCTAGCTATCCATTTTAACTTAAACACATTTTCAATGATTAATAATCAACTAAATATTGGTAATCTGCACTTGAATGGAATTGCTTGAGCTCATTTGTTTGCTCTTCAGCTCTGAAAATTCACAATCCTAGAATGGTAAAATGTGAAATGAATCATTTTATTTCTTTTTAAATGTTGGAGTGGGTAACTCAAATTTACTACCCCTATCTTTGACCATCACTTTATATAATAAATACGACCAACATTATTACCACAATGTGATGTTGGCACACCTTCCATTTCCACTACCTCCTTGTATTAATGACATATCTTATCCCATGCTTTTCTCAAAGTGCATGATAGTTGTAGGAGAATTTGAATATTCATACCAAGGTAATATTCACACCAAATGTAGAAATCATTATTTACCTAAGCGAGCTTATGGTTATGCACCACATCCTATGTAGCCTTTATCTTAATACACCTTTGTTTATACTCCTTTGTATTTTCACATATCCCTATACACCATATCCTAGCACTTACATGTAACACCCCTTACCCCACACTAATTGTGATTCATGGTCCTCTAGGAGAACATAAGTATCAAGTTGTAAATGATTGCAAAATTATAAAAAGGACATGCAACTAAGGCAATACTTTATTGAAAATAAGAAATACTAAACTAATGGCATACACCTTATTGGTATAATTAAGAAAGTATTAGGCAAAAAAATATGGCCACAATCGACTACCATTGTAATAACCAGGAATAAATTAGTCATACAATCATTTCAAGTGACACATGTTAGTAGGATGAATACTGTGAACAATAAAGGGACCATCCAAGTGAACATGAAACTTCCCAAAGTGGTGCACAAACTTGGAGTCATAGATTAAGACTTACATTCCAGGTGTAAAAGTCTTATGCTTGAGGTGGCAATCATATGACACTTTTTATTTACATTTATATACATCCTATCTTCAATGAACAAGAAAATAAGCTTCATCCAATTGTAATAAGGAATCTAGGTGCACTTTCAATGATGGCTCATCATCTAGACATCCAACACATGTAATGAAAATAGATGGAACCCAAAACTCTATTGGAAGAACTGCTTCAATGCTAAACACAAGATTGAATGGTGTACTTTTGTTGAGGCCCTTGTAAGTTGTTCGATAGTCATAAATAACTATAGACACTTGATCATCCTAGTTAGTGCATCCAATATTATATATCTTTGTTAGAGTTGTGCCCAATATTTTGTTCAATGCCTCAACAATGTCATTTGCCTAGGGATGATATGGTGTGGTCTTATGGTGAGCAATCATGAATTCAGTGGCTAATACTCAAATAATCTCATTAAGGAAGTGAGTACTATGGCCACTAGTAAGACTTAATGGATAAACAAACCTTGTAATAATATGTTCCCATATGAAGTGCATTATAGTAGCCATAGTACAATCCTATGTTGGTGCAACTTTAGCCTAATGGGTGAGATAATTAGTTATTGTGATAACATAATGTGAACCAGTATGTCATCCTATTAGGTTAATAAGGCCAATAAATTTAATGGCCCATTTCTCAAAAGGTTCTTGTGATAGAATAGGATCTAGTGGCATTGCATCTCACTGATTGGGTCTTCCCATATGCTATAAAATGTCACATTGAAGAGCATGAAGCTTTGCATCGTGAAAAATTGTAGACCTCCATAAACTAGCTAATAGAACTTTACATACATTAGTTTCTTCAGCATAATGTCCTCTAGAAATACATTCATGGACTTCACATAGAACATTAAGGCATTTGTGTTTTATGACACACCATCGAAGGACTTTATCATGGCCAAGCTTATAGATGTATGCTCTAATGAGCTAGAATGGATCAGCATGAACAACTAGTTTTTTCTTAGCCAATATAATTAAATGAGGTAGAGTTGATCCAATAGTTAGAAATATTGATATGTCCTTTAACACATTAAGAATGCATGAGATGTGAAACAACTGCATGTCAAGTAGGTCATCCTTAATAGCACATGTTGGTTCACCAAAGTCAATTCTGGAGAGATAGTTAGGACTAAAATTAGCCTTACCAAGCTTTACCATGATGGAGAAATGGAACTCTTGGAATAGTATGATCTATTGATAAATTAAACCATGAAAAATAAGTTTTTTAACTAGATACTTTGATGTTTTATGGTTTGTGAAGAAAATTGAAGGGGCAACCAATATATATTATCAGAAATTTTGAAGATCATAGACTATGGAGAGTGCCTCAAGCTCTGTGGTGGTATAGTTATTTTCAACCATAGTAAGCTTTCTACTTACAAAGTAAATTGGGTGATCTATATTACCTTCACCAAAATTAGCAAGTGTTGCACCAACTGTCACACCAGAAGCCTCGACATGGACATGGAATGGTTTAGTCTAATCAAGGAATTATAGAATTAGTGTAGTGATAAGCTTGTATTTTAAGGCTATAAAATCTTCTTAGCATGATCAGATCTAAATGAAATTTTAATTATGTTTTAAAATATCCTCTATAGGCTTTATAATCCTTTCATATCCCCATATAAATTTCCTATAGTACCTAGTATGATCTAGAAAGGTGCAAAACTCTTGTTGGGTAGTTGGCACTAGTACACGAAGGATGATGACAATCTTAGTGGGGTCCACTAGAAGTCCATCTTGATAAAAAAAATGTGACCAGGAAGAATATTTAAGGGAGTATAAAAAAGACACTTTTTTAAGTTGATATAAATATGAAGCATCCTACAGTAGTCAAATACAAGCTAAATATTGAAAGAGTCATCTTTCACCAAGCTATATGGTATCCAATCATCTAGACAAACCTAAAAGAACTTATAGATAGAGTCCTTAATAGCTATTCTAGAGAATACAGTAGAAACATTATTTAACCTAAATGACATGATAGTATATGCAAAATACCCCCCTCTATAGAACATTTATTCTTGTGCCTATACTCCTCTCTAATCTAGACCTGATAGTAATTAGAAAAACCATTAGTGAAGGTATAAATTTCATACCTAGTGACCCATTTGATGATTTATTCAGTGAACAGTGTCAAAAAGGGATCAGTAACATAAGATACATTAAGTAACCTATAATCTACACAAATATTGATGTGCCCATTCTTTTTAATGTTTATCACCATAGGTTTGGCCCATTTAGACTCATTGATAGGAGTAATAACTCTTGTACACAACATATTGTCAATTTATTCTTTAACTCATGCACATAAATTTAGATTCATTAGATAGGGTTGTTTCCTAACTAGGGAAGCACCTTCAACTAGTTTTATATGCATTTTATCTAAATATGATTGAACACCCTTATTCTCATTATGATTCTTAGAGAAGACATCTTGATATTCCTTCAGTAGCTCAAGCACTTTGAAGATCTAAATATCAAACTAGTAATTCCCCATAGTAGCCATCTTTGGTGCATCCTCCATGCCAGTGTTTCACTGTATGGTTTGAAGTGGTTCCAAATATAGGCATTATGTATCTATAATTATATCATGGATAGTTCTATATCCATACTCTATGTGTATGTCCAAATGGTTGGTTGATGGGTCAGTCAAAGTAGATCCTACATCTTCATCAACTTGGAATACAACCTTTTGCTTAAATTTTCAATTTTTTTTTATCAAACTTCATGATTGATTATAGATTCTTGTCTAGAATAATATCTTTTCTCAATAGGCTCATTAAAAATGGTCAATCCTTATTTTGGTACACTATGCATGCTTTTATCCTATCTTCGATAAGACTAGGATCACTAATGAATTTTTGATGCATTTCTTATAGTATAAGGTACAAATCCATCTTTAGAGACAAATAAGATAACATTGGAACCATATTGTCCTTAAGTAGGTGATAAATATAGGTACCTAGATGACACTCCTCATGAACATACCAAGTTAAGGCCCAAGTGTGCAAAGTGCCATAAAATGCATGAACCTATAGATATTTTGGTAAAAAAGTTTCATTAACCAACAACATTGCCTCGTATGTCTCTAGGTGAGGTTATAGTACTCAAATTCCATTTTAGCTAATAGTGACTCATATGTGTTTATGACAATGAAATCAATGATGTAAGAAAGAATGTTTGGTCCCAATGAAAGAGTTTCTCATGATGATTTTTCCACCACTTTTCCACTGTGCCATCAAGAATGTGAACAAGTGATTACACACGATCAACATCAAATTCATAAAAGGCCTCCAATCACTAAATGAATTCATAGAATTCAAGTTTCCCATAGAATTGTGGAGCTTCATTTAGCCTTTCAAGCAGTGTATCCACAACTGATACACACACGACTTGCCCCATGATAAGATGTACAAACCTATGACACTTATGAAACTTATGTTGAGTGTCTTCATGATTATTGATGGTACCATATACTCTCCTAGTAAGGTTGTAGTCACTTTATGCTTAAAAATCATAAGCTTTACTTATAGTATCAGAGAGAAACTATACATCCATCCATTATAGGATTCCATTTGGGGTGGGATCATGATGTTCACTGAATCGATCTTGATATTGTATATGTGATTAATACCCTCATCATTGTTAATGGGTTCAATATATGGGGGTCCATGTGCTTGGTCCAATGGGATTATGACACACTGATCAATATTTTAAAATTTTATATACCTCTTCTTGAAAATTAGATCAATGTTATTAGCATAACACAAAGAATGAACCAATAGGGCTAGGAAGTCATCAGCCTCAGCCAACTCAAGAACTTCAAATTTAGCTTTGAAAGGAACCCTAAGGATATCCACAGTGGTATTTTTAAGAATGCCAATCTGTAAAGCATGGGTCTTGTTGGCCATAAATAATACATGAGGTGAAGGTTATAAGGTTGGGCTAGTCATATTTTTCCATGCATCCTTTGTGATGACATTTACCTTAGCACTAGTATCACTTAGAATGTCTTAGATCACCCATCCATTTATGGTAGCATTCACCAATATTTCTTTTTCCTCTTATGGGCTAGGAGGAATCAGAGTATCTTGTCATCGAGCATGATTTAGGCAATGATCCTCAGTAGGCCTTGACATCTATTATTTAATCCAATTACATAATAGAGGTATAATATACTTATCCAATAGGTACTTGAAAATCTATTGGAAATTATCTTACACTGCATCTTGAGGAGTTGTGGCCTTTTGCATATCAACACATTGAGTGGCATCATGGTTCTTAAGAAATTAGATCTCACCTTTTAATTCTTGTTCCAAATTCATATTATCTTGGATCACTTCTTTTTGTTGTTGAGAATTAGGATATCAAGTCACATAAAGCTCTGCATGATGTACCTTTTCAATAAGTAGAGTGGATGTAGACTAGGACGTCTACCACTGTGCATTATAAAGTTAAATTTTTGGGATATTAGAGTGCTATATTTTTGTCACTAGTGTGGCTTCTCAATGTGTATCATATTTTCACCCTTCTTATTCCTTTATTTTGTGATAGTTATGTATAAATCAAGACATTCATCCAAATAGTGCTCATTTTTACAAAATAAACATATTGGATAGATCGAGCAGTCTCATTGGTAGTGGTTTGGGTAAATACATTTGTAGCACATCCATGGTGGGAAACATCTACCTCCTTATCCTCAACCATATCCTCACCCATGATAACCACCATTGTCTTGATTATTAGAAATAAAATCTTGATGTGTACCATGCACGTGCACCTCATGAATATCATTGATAAGATAACAATCATTAGTGTCATGGGTATATACATCTCATATCTTATAGTAGTTAGACATTTTTGACTTCATGGCCCATTGCAACAAGGGATACGACCAAAAATTATGTTCATCTTGACATATCTCACATGATTTCTTTAGTATAGTATGTATAGATTTAAGAGGATAATTATTTTTGTTATGGCCCATAGACTCATAATCAGTACATCATAGGCCTCTATGAGTATCATGAATACTATTTTCAATCAAAATTTCTAATTGGGATGCCCTTGAAGTGATTTGAGCCTCCATAAAAGGTCTAATTCTTGTATCAATGCTTCCAACAACTTTAGTGTAGAGGGAAGCTTCCAAGGCCTCACGTAAGATGGTAAAGGTTCTCTAAGACAATGTTCATCTGAAGGTAAGTAATTGACCTCCCACAAACCATTAATCATGTTGAGTGACATTAATCTTAAAAAAAATCTTAGACAGGTGTGTCTTAAATCATTTATCATACTCATGCATGCTCTTAGTTAGCTCTTGTTTTATATCCTTCAGTACAACAATACTTTATTTCTAAAACTCTAAAAAATCAAATTCTTGGAGGAATGCTATCTTAAACTAGTCATAATCAACTAATACTTACTATGGATCATATTTCCTATACCACTTGTGCCCTCACTCTAGGAGTGTGGTTACAAATTGTGTATATTTTCTCTAAGAGGAGGGTATGCCTTGTGCTCTCCAAATAAGTTCACACTTGTGAACATTTTTAGTGACATTCTCTACACTTCAATATTATGACAAATGAAACATCATTTCATAATGCATAATAGGTGATTAAGTTTATTGTAATGGTGGTTGTTGAGAACTTCAAAGTATTTATGTTCCTTAGGGGGAAGTCCACCACTTATTCATGTGATTCCCCCTAGTCCACCTCCTAATCTAGGTATAGAGAAAACACTTGATACATTAGGTGTTGAGGTAGGTTGATTCACTATATTCAAAATAGTACTTTTCCCACTACTTATGCTTGGTCCACTAGGCATACCAAGTTGCACCATGAATGTATCTTGTAAAGGAAAAAAGAGAGTCAATATACTAGTGTCTACAACTTCCTCAACTAAAGGTTATATTATAGGGTCAATTTCTAATTTTATACTATATATATCCCAGATATGTATAATTAGTTTGTCTAACTCAAAAGCATGAGATTACACTATATTTGGCAAATTGGGTTGGTTTAATTTAGGTTCTTTAGTTTTCACTGCCTATATTATTTCTCCCACATACACTAGAGTTGGCGCTAGTTTTGGTTTGAAATTTAGAGAGTCCTTGTGCTCTTCCACTTCCCTACAGTTCCTAACAACACTTCTTGAGTCCTCCCATCCACTTCTTGTGTCACTTATACCTATGATCCTTCATCAAGATTCACCATATTTATTCTTTCTCAATTATTGCTAATTGGATACCATTGTGAATCAATAATCCTTCATAAATACCCTTATATTCCCCTACCAACTATGTCATTCATTTAAGGGAGAGTTTAGCCTTCCATTGGAAAAACATCATGTCCAGAGTCAATAAACACCTTCTTCACATCCAATGGGAAATATTTGAGATTCTAACCACATGATTCTCTAAAAAAATTGGAACTTATCTTATTTTGGATAGGAATAAGTTATTATGACATACTCCAAGATGTAACTATTCAACACCCCTCTCCACCAAACATCAACAGCTTGCATCCAAGGTGCTCTCAAGTGTGTTAAAGTTGTCTAATGATCTTTTGTCCATGTTGTCTTCCTTCCAAGATTTCTTAACTGATCTTGAGCATAAGTTGTGATCTAATCATGTAAATGAATAGGAACTTCTATAAATAAAGTTTCATACAAGGAACTATAGAGATTTTATTCAACCCATGCATGTGTAGAAACTACTGATTCAAGAAATAGAACTAAAAAATTATCTTCAACATTGGTAATCCATCATTTAATGTTTTTGAGAGATAGTTGCTTGAGCATTTTTCATTATTATGTAACAAGTGCTATGGGTCCCAGTAAAGAAACCAAAATGTTGGGTTATTTTTCTATCTAGACTTTTCCCTAGGTACATGATAAAGTAACTAGTACCCAGTAATATAGTGCATTGTCATTTCATGTAAGACTATGTTCTTGCATGCTCACTTGAAGCATGTAGCAATAAAATAGTTCCCATGGGTTTTGTCACATGGAAGTGTACTAGTCATATATTGGTGTTCAAATAAATACATTATTCAATGACTAAACATAAAAAAAATACATAGATATGGATCTGGGTTCAGTTAAGTGAATAAACACAATTAAGATAACCATTACCATGATATTTAGAGTCCATATTACTCATGTTTAAATAACATATATTCTATTCACTATATCCATATAATATATGTAGGTTACATAACAAATGTATAGTCAACTCAGTGATACAAATTAGCTATAAATTGGAGTGAAATATCAAGATTACAATGTTTTCCATGATTATGCTATTCACCAACAATCAATCATCATATAACAATGATCAACAACATTACAAAGATCTACACAGGGGTATTTATACTTGGTTCTCCCTTACCAAGTTGTTACAATAGTTTGACACCTCTAGTGACTAGCCAATAGTCTCCAATGGACTAAGAGTCATGATGACCACTACATTGGTTTCCTAAGGGCTCGGGTATTTGTACCCTTGTATTACCATTCAATTTTGAATCCTCATTTCTAAGTGTCTATCTTCATATGGGCTGGTGCTAAAGTCATGTGTGATTGAATTATGTTCCATCCTTGAGAACTGATCCTTAACTATTTCTTTCTTCCTTTGTGCTCCCCAAGTCTTTTGTTGATATTTTTCACCCTTCGATCTTAGGTTATATATTTATTATGCCTCTCTTTTGACTAGATCTTCGTGTACTATGATCTATTGTGTCATGGTCTTCTGCACTTGTTTAACTTTCACATTGTTCTCCTTCCACACCATGCTTGTTCCTTACTACTACTAGAATATTTATCCAAAATTTAGGGTCCAATAATGCACCTGCCCAAAACACTTCCAACAACCTATTTTATACAGAATTCTATAGATTACCTACAGGTTTGAATTTCTAAATGAGTAAATTATTTATCCCAAGTCCCTATCTAATTATTCCCAAGGATTATATATATATTATTAAATACTCTTTACTGGTTTCTATGACTCCTCACATTCATCAAAATGTTTATTTCTATCTCAATAAACCTTGCAAACTTAATTCTAACTGTTCAAAAAGGGATATTCCCAATTTTGATAGTATTGTAGATTAAAACATTGATACCTATAAAATGAGTATTGAAACATAATATAATCATGCATAAAAAATAAACCACTTTACTTACATTGATATAAACCATGAAGTTTCACCCAAGATTCTTGTAAGCAATTCCTACTCTATTCTTTCCTTGACTGTGTTAGTAGACAGAGCCTTTTAGGATTGTATAAATAAACTTCAATCTATGAATTTACAAAAGGAGTTCATACTCATAATAACATAATGATCACATCCAAATAACTCATAAAAATTCACACACATTTTCTTATGGAATTCTTGTGTTCCTTAACATCATTTTACATAAATAGTCATACACAATTTTTAGAATAAATAGGGTTTCTTAGAATCTTGCTCTTTTCTTGTTTTTCTCATTCACTTCAAACCCTATCTTTTGAATTTATATTCCTTACAAACCTATAATACTACTATATTACACACTCTCAACATGTATATATATTCTTCTTATTATACTAGACATGTAAACAAACTCCTATTATTTCCAACCCACGTTGAATGGCAATTAGTTTTTTTATTTTCTTAATTTACATTGCCTTCTTTATGACTTGTAAATTGAATTGCCTCTATACACAATTTTAAAGACCTTATAATACCCTATATAATAATTTACCAACCTTTGAATAACTCATAAGACCTTAAACACCACTCAAGCCCATTTTTAAATTTAAATTTTCAATTCCCTTTTTGGCGAGAAAATTCTAAATGATCTCAAACACACCATTATAATATTTATCAAGACTCCTAAACATTTATAAGGACTTTATAATAACTCTCTCATCCCTATCAAACTAATAAATACCATCATGAGCTTTTCAAAAATGCTAACAACTCATTTCTCCTTCAAATGCTCTGCATCAAACTCCACAAGTGGGAGAATTTAAGCTCTTGATCAAATGTGTTTTGCTCAAGTTATTTCTTATTTTCTAGTTTTTCCTCCTAAGATATTTGGATCTCATCTTTCTATTTCTCCTCTTTTATTTCTCCTTTCTTCTCAACTAGTTCTTGAATCTTTATCTTCTTGCTTTATCTTACTTATTTGTCAACTCATCTTCTACCTCTATGAAATACTTGACTTGTTGTAACTCATTTTTCACCTCATCTTCTATGTTCTCTATCTTTGATTTATATTCACCATAATTTTCCTCAATTGGTTTATTATCATGCTTCACTTCCACTTCTATTCCATAACTTATTTCTTCATTGATCATGCTTGACTCATGCATTCCTTATTGGTCTTGGTTATCATCAATGTTTTCTCCTTGGTCTTCATGTTCTATTGAATTCTTAGGCATATTCAACTTAGTCATACTCTCCTCTATATATCATATTTTAATACCTCCTCATAATACTTTTCTATCTAATGGTTAGTCTTCTCATAACCTCGCTTATCTTGAAAGGACATCTCCTTGACTAATTCAAATTCATCAAAACATGACCCTTTTTATCAACCTTGTTTTTTGATTTCATCATGCATACTGTTGGCTGAATATTTTGTCACTCAGCTAACTGATAGGCAAAATAGTTCTATTCACCACAACATAGGCAGATTGGTCAGCCAGATGTGTAGGTTTACCACATCAAAAGGGGAATAATCTCTCCTCTCATCAAGGGGAGGTTCCCTATTAAATATGAGGAGCTATATACTATATATAAGCAAAAAGTAAGACACAAGGGTAGGATAAACCATCCATCTCTCTTTTTTTAGAGATGATGTTCAAGGGTCAAAGGAGAAATCCTAGGTGATTGGTGAAGAAACCCCTCTTCTTTCAAAAGTAACATTCAACCAAGAGCTAGATCCCTTCCTAAATAGTAGAAATCCTAATGAAATGATAGAAGGCACTTCTCTTCTTTCAGATGTGCTTGTTCTTGCAAGCAACAAGAATATTTTTGGTAGCAATTGTAATAGGGCGTAGTAACACAGTAGGATGAAATGTAGCACAAAGTATTCACCTCAACTTCCAAAGAGTGAGATATGAAGGACAATGAGGGCATAAAGTCATCCCAAGGTCCTTTACACAGAAACATAATATGAAGGATAATGAGGGCACAAAGTCATCCCAAGATCCTTTACACAGGAATAGAAAAGACAAACACACTAAAGGCAATTATGGGGACATAAAGTCTCTCCACAATCAACCTCAAGACACCTTCCTGACTACTTTCACTAATTCTACTTATTTGATTAAAGGGACAAAAAATATATTAAGGAAATAGACATAAGAATAATTTTCCCAACAACCAAGTTATTACAACACAAAGTATGAAAAGTCACTTGCTTTCTTATTCCAATAACAAAATATGATCAACAATCTGAGCTCAAAGTCTCAATAATGCCTTTCAATTTAGGTAGAGTTTTGCTTCTAATAACCCAGAGATATCTATCTAAAACAATAAAAGAGATTCCAATATATAGTTTTCCAAGAAAGACATTGGGAATAGTAACACATCATGATGCATTCAATACATTTTAAATTTTGTCAAGGAGATATGCTAGAATCAGGTATAGTTGCCCATTTGCTTTTCTCAATGTAGAGAAACAAGTCATGTCATTCAATTTTTGTGTTCTCCAATGTCCACCTAGTGGATTGCTTCACATTCTAGAAATATATCCCATGTGTGGAGTATTTTTGGTCCTTCCTTGTTCCTCCTTTCCTGGCTATTGAATCAAGTCCTTGGTTCAATCACTTCCCTGCTCTTTGATCACTTTATACTGATCTTTCAATTGACACATGGCATCTTCCACTTTGAAATAGGCAAGGACACATGGTAGCTTTCTCTTGTCTATAGAAGCTTTAGAGACATTTTGAAAGTCCTGTGAAAGAGGACACATGGCAGTCTCTACTGAGCTTTGGCTATACTATAGAAATATTTAGGACTCATTTTAGATTTACTCAGATGCTAACACTTGTTAGCTTCCACTGCACTTTATCTGCCTTTAGAAAATCCTCAAGGCTCATATTAGTTTGCTATGGAAGATGACACATGGTGGTCTCTGTTGCATTCTAGAAATACTATAGACTCTTTTGGATTCATGTGGATGTTGACACTTGGCACATTTTACTTACTTTAGCAACTCACCCAAGGCCCACCACAGTCATCACTTAATAAAAGGATGAAGCTATAGATGTTGACACTTGTCAACTTTTGTTGAGCTTTGTAGATGACACGTGTCATGTTTCACTACTTTGAAAGTTACTATAAACTATGTCTTGGCAGACGACACATGGCATCTTCTACTACACTTTGAAAGGGACACGTGGCATGTTCTACTGCAACTTGATAAGGGACACATGGTAGCATCCATGGTGAAATAGGTGAGGACACATGGCAGCATCCATGGTGAAACAGGTGAGGACATGTGGCAGCATCCATGGTGAAATAGGTGAGGACACATGGTAGCATCCACTTAACTTATAGAGGATCTAGATGCCTTTTGAGAGTCCCACAAAAGATGACATGTGGTGACTTTTGCTAAGTTTTAGAAACACTATAGAAACACTTGGGACTCATTTGATTCATGTGAATGTTGACACTTGGCACATTCCACTTACTTTAGCAATTACTTAGATAGTGACACTTGGAGCATTCTACTAAATTTTAACCATTTGCCCAGGGCCCACTAGGGTCTTCACTTGATATAGTGAAATGAAAATAAGGAACTCAGGTGTTGACACTTGGAGGCTTCTGATAAGCTCATCAGGGACACGTGGTGACTTCCACTATGAAAGAAACTAAGGTATAATAGGGCTTGACAGATGACACTTGGCAGTGTCCACTAGCTCTTGAGAGAAGCTTTAGATTAGGCTTGAATTTGATGTTTGTAGGGATGTCACTATTTGCTTGGTGCTTCCACTAGCGTTGAAAAGTGTCTATGTGTTTAGAACTTGCCCCTTTGAGAACTCATTTGTTGAATTTATTGAAACTATTGAACCTATTAGTCCCTTAACTAAAAAATCTTGAATAATGAAGAATTTGAAAGCTCAGAACAATTTTTTGAAAAGGAAAGAGATAATTTTGGTCTTGCAAGACCAAAATAGCTCATATGTTGTCCTACAAAATGAGTGACATTTTTTGGGGACAATAGCTGGCTCCAATAGGGGAACTTCCTTTAGTTGAAAAAAGAATTGAAGGGAGTAGAATCTAGAATCTCTTCAGTGCCTTAAAGTGTGCCATTGGGCTATGGAGTCATGCTACCCAAAAATAAAGGCTCCAAAAATGAAAAATGAACAACACAAAGTAGAAATAAAAACTATACAAATATATGTATGTATAGGTGAACTTATCTGGTACTTCAAGAATTGAAGTAATTCAGATGCTACCCCTTAGAGGTAGAGAAAAGTGGCAATCTATCTTGATAAACTAGAAAAAAATCCATTTTGTCCCTAGAATCGGTGATTGGCAGGTGGACTTCTCCAGGGACCCAATTTTTTGTGCATTGTCTTTGGTTTCTTCTTCTTGCCCCACATCGAAACTCGATTTCTAATCCAAAAACCATGAATCTTTGTTATCTTTCATATGAGCTCCTTTTCCTAATTTTGATGCACAATAGCATGGTTTATTACCATAATTGGTTGCTCTTCTAGTTCAGTCCAACACATGTTTTGATTGTTCCCCTTCAACACCTGCCTATGATTGGCACTATCAGGCATACTTGGTGTTGTTCCATCTGAACCAATTATTGAATTTCCACCTATAGTATTTTCATCTACTAAAACATGAATGTCTTTAGTAGATAGAAAATAATTACCCTTGCTTGAAGACTCAAATAGAATTTGAGATTCAAGCCTTGATGTCTGAGTGACAACATATTTTGCTTCCTTCTCAAGAAGCAACCTCTGCATTACACATTTCATAGGGATTCTTGCCTGAGACAGATCCATGCTCAATTCTCCTCTAACATCCTTGCAAAAATTTTGCCCAAGAAGGATGCCATATGATGATGGGATGTTAGCCACTAAGACTGTCATCTTGATTCTCTTTTATGGGAATGCTGTAAAAGCAAATTGGGTGTCTTTGATTTGCCCCTGTAGTGACACTTATCTATTTTCCATAGAGAATCATCTCCCAAATGTCTTGGTCAATGTGAGACCAAGAGATTCTACCACTTTAGCAGGCATGACATTGTTTGAAGCCCTAGAATCAATGTTGTAATTATTCAGCTAATGTTTATTTATCAGCAAGGAGACATAGAAAGGTTCAGTCCTTCCAAGAGCAGCATGAGGAGTAATGACAAGATTATTTGGGATGGACATGTTCCTTGGGGGACCATGAGTTAATTCCTTAGCTTCTTGTCTTATTGGGATGGTTTGGTTCTTTACACATTGAACCAACTTATCCAACTGATTAGGGTTGGACTACATGAATTCAAATTTAGTCATTTGAATTTTAGTCTTCTTGACATGATCAATTATGTCAAATGGCTAAATTAGACTAGGCACAGAGGAAGGCAATTCAACCTTTTAGGTTTTAAGAGGGGTGGGAGGACTAGCCTATGAATTTGAAGTTGAAGGTGTAGAGATGTTTGATGTACTTACCTTCTCTATAGTCACTAGGTCCTTTGGCTGGAAAGGTAGAGGGTTTCCTCGCTTGATAATTGATATTACTAGTTAAGGTTGCTCCTCTATCTTCTCTTTATTAGCTTGCTAAGCTGATTGATTCTTGGACTAGGTAAACATAGCATATGATCCCTCATCTACTTTCCCTTCACTTTTGGGTTCATCCTGGTAATTTAGGAAACCAATGATGGAGTCACCAGTTGATTCTTCTTGATCTTATGCAAAGAGATCAGCATTACTTTCTTGCTCAAACTTAGGTTGGAAAGAGAAATCATGTTCTATTTCCATATATCCAACTAATGAGTTGGTTGGAGGTGCTTCAAGGGCAAAGTTCCTCTATGGGGGAGGAAGATGATTTGGCTGCCCTTGATTCCTAGTAGCATTACCTTGGTATACCTGATTAGGGAATGTCCTCCTTGGTGCATCTCTATATAAAGGATTAGACATACCTTGTGCCATTTTCTTTTTCAAGGCTAGCACTTCATTTTCTATCTTTTACACCATTTGATCAATGGTGCCTGTAGATGCATATTTCAAAGATGATGAGGGTCTATTTCTATTTGGATCTATCCTTATCTTCCCTGCCAAGATAAGGTCATCTTCTACCTCAGTAGCCAAGTCTTAAGCTTCAGCAAGGTCTATTTGGCTAGCACGTCTTAGTAGAAAACTCACCTCTGGGAGCTGAGAGTTGATGAAGAAATATTTGAGGCTTTTAGGTGTAGGTTGAGCAATTACAGGAATCCTATTCCTTGGCTTATCAAATCTAGCTATGAAATCCCTCATTGGTTCATGAGGTTCCTTCTTCATTTGTGTGATCTAGGCTAGAAGGGCATGTGCATCTTCTATAGGTTTAAATCTAGCTTCAAACTTGGCTTTGAGGGTGTCCTAATTAGTTATTGTCCTAGCCTATAGATGGTAGAACTAATCTGTAGTAGCACCTTGTAGTGTCTCTATGAAAAGCCTGACTGCTACATCTTCAAATTCTACCCCTATTATGCCATAGGCTATGTTGAAGGTTGTAATGTGTTCATCAGGATGAACCTTCCCATCACTGTAGAATTCAGGGAAATTCTTTCTTGAGCTGCGTGGAAGTTCATGTAGAGGTGGAGTCAAATTCAGTGGACCAAATGAGTTACCCCAGGGGCCTTGAACTTCCATGATATGACTGTGGAAAGGGGGAATAAATCTCAGAGGGGTGAGTACTAGCAAATATTTATTAACAATAGAGGTGGATGCTTTGCCTAGTAAGGGAGACCTGACTTTAGTAGGAGGAAAGCTCCTTGATCATTGGAGGTGAGATGATGAAGGAAACATATCAAAATTACTCTACTACACCAACTCAAAAATAGGGTCAACAACACCTTGGGCTCTCTAGCTTCTTGTATAGCATAGAGTTACCAGATTGTAGAACAAAAATGAAAAAAAAAATTGGCCCTGCTTCAGCTTGAAGCTTGAGGCTTCAAACCGTACGTTCTTTCCTAGTAGCTCTAGTTTTGTAACTGGATAATATAATGGAGATGGAGGAAGATGGTAAGGCTATAATGATAATGGGTAAGATACAGAATGGAGTTGCCAGAGTCTATAATGGATAAGGGTAGGGACTACTTCAATCTAAAACTTGGGGCTTTAGATTGCATGTTCTCCCCAATAGAGTCACCAAAAATTATTGGGTGAATATTTTTTCACTCAGCTAACTGATAGGAAAAATAGTTCTATTCACCACAGCATAGGGAGATTGGTTAGCTAGATGTGTAGGTTTACCACATCAAAAGGGGACTAATCTCTCCTCTCATCAAGGGGAGCTCCCCTATTAAATATGAGGATCTATATACTATATATATAAGTAGAAAGTAAGACACAAGAGTAGGATAAACCATACATCTCTCTTTTTTTAGAGATGATGTTCAAGGGCCAAAGGAGAAATCTTGAGTGATTAGTGAATAAACCCCTCTTCTTTCAAAAGTAACATTCAACCAAGAGCCAGATCCCTTCCTAAATAGTATAAATCCTAATGAAATGATAGAAGGCACTTTTCTTCTTTTAGACGTGCTTGTTCTTACAAACAATAGGAATCTTTTTGGTAGCAATTATAACAGGGCATAGTAACACAACAAGATGAAATATAGCACAAAGTCTTCACCTCAACTGCCAAAGAGTGAGATACAAAGGACAATGAGGGCACAAAGTCATCCCAAGGTCCTTTACACAAAAACACAATATGAAGGATAATGAGGGCACAAAGTCATCCCAAGATCCTTTACATAGGAATAGAAAAGACAAATACACTAAAGGCAATTATGGGGCCATAAAGTCTCTCCACAATCAACCTCAAGACACCTTCCTGACTACTTTCACTAATTTTTCTTATTTGATTAAATGGATAGAAAATGTATTAAGGAAATAGACATAAGAACAATTTCCCCAACAACCAAGTTATTACAGCACAAAGTCTAAAAATTCGCTTGCTTTCTTATTCCAATAACAAAATATGATCAACAATCTAAGCTCAAAGTCTTAGTAATGCCTTTCAATTTAGGTAGAGTTTTGATTCTGATAACCCAGAGAGATCTCTCTAAAACAATAAAAGAGAGTCCAATATATAGTTTTCCAAGAAAGACATTGGGAACAGTAACACATCATGATGCATTCAATACATTTTAAATTCTATCAAGGAGATATGTTAGAATCAGGCAAGTTACCTATTTGCTTTTCTCAATGCACAGAAATGGGTCATGCCATTGAATGTTTGTGTTCTCCAATGTCCACCTGGTGGACTACTTCACCTTCTAGAAACATATCCCATGCGTGAAGTATTTCTGGTCCTTCTTCCTCATTCCTCCTTTCTTGGCTATTGAATCAGGTCCTTGGTTCAATCACTTCTCTACTCTTTGATCGCTTTCTATTGATCTTGCAATTGACATGTGGTAGCTTCCACTTTGAAATAGGTAAGGACACGTGGTAGCTTCCTCTTGTCTATAGAAGCTTTAGAGACATTTTTGAAAGTCCTGTAGAAGAGGACACGTGGTAGTCTCCATTGAGCTTTGGCTATACTATAGAAATTTTCAAGACTCATTTTATATTTACTCAGACGTTGACACTTGTTGGCTTCCACCACACTTTAGCTTCCTTCAAAAAGTCCTTGGGGCTCATATTAGTTTCTTGTAGAAGATGACACATGGCAGTCTCTGATGCATTCTATAAATACTATAGACTCTTTTGGATTCATGTAGATTTGACACTTGTCAGCTTCTACCAAGCTTTGTAGATGACACGTGACACGTTACACTACTTTGAAAGGTACTAGAAATTATGTCTCGATAGACGACACATGGTGGCTTCTGCTACACTTTCAAAGGGACACACGGCGTGTTCTACTACAACTTGATAAGGGACATGTGGTAGCATCTATGGTGAAATAGGTGAGGACACATGGTAGCATCCATGAAAACATAAGTGAGGACATGTTGTAACATCCTTGGTGAAATAGGTGAGGACACATGGCAGCATCTGCTTAACTTATAGAGGATCTGGATGCCTTTTGAGAGTCCTACAGAAGATGACACATGGTGACTTCTACTAAGTTTTAGAAACACTTTAGAAACACTTGGGAATCATTTGATTCATGTAGATGTTGACACTTGGCACATTCCACTTACTTTAGCAATTACTCAGATGGTGACACTTAGATCATTCCACTGAATTTTAACCATTTTCCTGGGGCCCACTAGGATCTTCACTTGATATAGTGAAATTCAAAGAAGGAACTCGAATGTTGACACTTAGAGGCTTTCGATAAGCTTCATCAAGGACATGTGGTGAATTTTGCTACAAAATAGACCAAGGTATAATGCGGCTCGATAGACGACACTTGGTAGTGTCTGATGGCTCCTGAGAGAAGCTTTAGATGAGGCTTAAATTTGACATCTATGGGGATGTCACTGTTTGCTTGGCACTTCCACTAGCTTTGAAAAGCATCTAAGTGTCTAGAACTTGCCCCTTTGAGAACTCACTTGTTGAAGTTATTGAAACTGTTGAACTTGTTAGTTCCTTAACTAAAAAAGCTTGAATAATGAAGAATTTGAAAGCTCAGAACAATCTTTTGAAAAGGTAAGAGATAATTTTGGTCCTACAAGACCAAAATAGCTCATATGTTGTCCTACAAAATGAGTGACATTTTTTGGGGACAACAAATACATCCAACAAACTCAACTACAACATGATTAATAAAATAAATTGACTTCTTACTTTACTCTATCTTCATTGGATTGTTCTCTTGCATATGGATGTTCCTTACTTTCACACTTCTCTTGATTTAGACACCATTACTTCATACCATGTATCTATGTTTTCTTTTATCACCTACTTCACCATATTCTTAAATAGTTTGTGAGGGTTCAAACCATATCCTTATTTTTTATTTATTTTTGTTGCCACAAATTTTTCTTGAATATAATCTTCATTATGTGCTCAATTAATAAACTCCTCTTGTTGCATATCAAGGTTTATAATTAATTTAATAGGTGCTTCATCTTTGTATTCTTCTTACACATAGGCATGTTTTTCATGCTTGTTATCCTTCATATTTTCAGCTTTCATGTCCTTAAAATAGATTTCTTCCTCTTTCACTCTTGTACCTACATAACCTCATGACAATAAATAATTAGATTTAAAAATGTGAGGCTTGCTTTCCTTCATCCTCTCCTTCTTCACAAGGTGTTGTTTACCTCCCTCTTGTTCACTCCTCATAAACTTCTTCTTCATATCCTTGTCTCTCATGAAAACCTTCCTCCTTCTCTCCATGAGTAGCCTTATAAGCTACTTTAATCTCTTCTTCTTCATAACCCAACCATACCATTGGCTTTCCTCTTCTTCTTGCATGAGCTCCACCAAGAGCTTTATACTCTCTATCCTTTGATCTATATCACTTATCTCCCATTCAATAACCAACCCTCTTTTCTTTGGGTCTTATTTATTATTTCTCTCATTTTGGTAGTCTAACTCAACCAATCCCTTTTTCTCCTTTGCCTTCTCTGTCTTCATCTTCTCTTTTCTAAGTCTTTTTCACCTTAGAACTCTCTTTTCCAAGTCTTTCTCACCTTGGAATTATCTTTTCCAAGTATTTTTCACCTTAGAATCATGAGTCTCACTTGGAGTCTCTCTTATTTTTCTTTTGAGCTTCTCCTATATCTCTTCTTAAAGATGCTCTACCACAAACTCTCTTTCTTACTATACTCGTACAACTTAGCTTCATGCATTTTCCATAGAAATCTTTAATAAACTCAAATAAAATCCTTCATGTAGGGTCCTATTGCCTAAAACCTCTTTTACATACATGTGACTTTGATTTTTCCTTTGTTGCCTTCAAACATCTCTGATTTAACTTGCCTTAGTAGGTACATTGCTTACATCTTGAACTCTCTACCTTAATCTCTCTCTTTTCTAGTCTCATAGCCTCTTTTCATGTATAGGAATAATTATTTTTTAAGGCATACCATTCCTCATATACCTCTATAATCCCTTCCTTCATTCTACATCCCCATTCTCTCATACATATCTCTCATCTCTTCACTTTATTTACATAGTTCAAACTTTACCTTCTTCTATAGGATCATAGACATAAGACTTGGTTTTTAATGTGATATCACCACAAAAATACTCATGAGGTCATCCCAATAATTTATTTTATCAACTTTTAATCATATAACCCAATAAAACCACCTCTAACCAATAACTCTCCTTACTTCCACACTTGCTCTCTTTAAGGCCTAATTTTTAATAGCCCTATTTTGACACAAAACTCATAGGTTTGACTAATATACTCAAATTATAGGAAAAATTTATACATATTTATATATCCTTTATCCTCATTTTTATTCACACAAAATTTCATGACACAACTTCCAATAAAAATACATTTTCTCTCACATTCTTCCTTCTAATTAGGTCTCCCATAAGCCTAGCTCAAAGCCACATCAGGGTTTCCATTAAAATCAATATTTTACCAACTTAAAACCATAATATTATTATTTAACTTGTCAAAACACATCAAATTACAAATTTTCATGAATTTTTTATTGTGTAAATACAAGTTATTCCATTTTTAATTCCAAAACCCTAGGCTAGTCTCAACATAGGCTTGTGTTAGCTGAGAGTGAACAAATAAGAGATATAAAGGGATTTAATGCACTTAAAAATATTCTACCACATAAAATAGGTCTACCTAGTCTTTTTACACCTTTTATAACCCTTATATTCTCTTTAACAATCACACAATATCGCCAATATGCAAGGATATAGAATTCTAAGTTACCTTTAACTGGACTATGTGAAGACTTTGGCTATCTCATGCCACTTTATGTATAATTTGAGTCTCTAAAGTATTTATAATTCAATTTTAGGGTCTGAACAATATTAATACAACTCATACAATGGTTTTTAATTGATTTACCTTCCCAAAATAGTTTCAACAACCTATTTTATAGAGAATTCTGCAAATTACCTCTAAGTCTGAGTTTCTAGATGAGTAAATTATTGATCAAAAGTCCCTCTAAAATTGTTACAAAGGACTATATATATAAATAAAGAATTTTTACTAGTTTATATTAATCCCCACATTTATCAAAATATTTATGCTTGTCTCAAGAAGCCTTCCAAACTCAATTCTGACTGTGCAAATAGGGATATTCCTAATTTTGACGGTAATGTAGATTGACATATTGATGCCTGGAAAATGATTATTGGACCATAATATAATCATGCATAAAATTAAACCAATTTTCTTACATTTATATAAACCACATATATTCACCCAAGATTCTTATAAGTAACTTTTTCTCTATTCTTTCCTTGACTGTGTCAGTGGATAGAGCCTTCTACGATTATATAAAGAAACTTCAATATAAGAATTAACAACAAGAGTTCATACTCACAATAAAATAATTATCCCATCTAAATAACTCATAAAAATTAACACACACTTTCTTATGGCATTCTTTTATTTTTTAGCATCATTTCACCTAAATAGTCATACACGTAATTTTTAGAATAGATAGTGTTTCTTAAAATCTTACTCTTTTCTTATTCTTCTCATTCACTCCAAACCCTATCATTTGAATTTATACTCCTTAATAAAATCTATACTGATCTAATAAAAACTATCAACATCCATTTCTATTCTTATTATTATACTATACATGCAAACAAACTCCTATCTTGTCAACCCACATTGAATGGCAATTACCTTTTTTATTTTCTTGATTTACACTGCTTTCTTTATGACTTGTACATTGAATTACCTATACACACAATTTTAGGACATTGTCATACCATATATAATAATTTACCAACCTTTGAATAAAACACAAAACTTCAAAAACCACTCAAGATCCCATTTTAAAATTTGCATTTTGGTGAAAAAATCCTAAATGAGCTCAAACACACCATTCTAAGACATTTAAAGATTCTTAAACATCCAGTGTGAATATATAAGACCTCTCTCATCCCTATCAAACTAATAAAGACCATCATGAACTTTTAAAACTTTATAACAAAAAATGTTTCCTTAGAATTATCAACATTAAACTCCTTAAGTGGGATAATTTGAGCTCTTAATCAAATGTGTTTTGCCCAAATTATTTCTTGATTTGCAGTTCTTCCTCATAGGATATTTGGAGCTCTTATTATTATTGATCCTCTTGTATTTCTCCTTTATTATCATATGGTCCTTGAATCTTTGTCTTCTTGATTTGTCTTTCTTATTTTTCAACTCATCTTCTACCTCTATGAAGTACTTGACCTATAGTAAATCCTTTGCCTCATATTCTATGTTCTCTATTTTTTATTTATTTTCACCATACTTTGCCTAAATTAGATGGTTATCATGATTCACTTCCATTTTTATTCCATATCTTCTTTCATCATTTATCATGTTTGATTTATGCACTCCTTGTTGGTCTTGCTTCTCAACAATGCTTTTTACTTTGTCTTCATGTTATATTTACTTCTTAATCACCTTCAACCTAGTCATACTCTCCTATAGATCATCTTTTGCTACCTCTTCATAATACTTCACCATCTCATGGTGAGTCTTCTCATAACCTTGTTTATCTTGAAAGGACATCTCCTTGACTGATTCAAATTCATCAAAACATGACCTTTTTTGGCAACC
>JARHVA010010303.1:102500-190129 GCA_037957365.1 Torreya grandis | reverse complement strand
AATTAGATGTATCATTCATCACCCTCAAGTTATAGTCATTTGGCATGGCCTCCATGTGAATTATTGATGTGTATGATTCCATTTTAAGATAGAGTGTTAGTAAATGGTCCTTGTTTTATGCATAAGTGGTTTTAAAGGATCAAGTAGAGGAGAAAAAATATATTGGTTTATAACCTCATATATATTAGAGTTTGTTTTCAAGTCCCTTCTATCACTTTTCATTAGGAAAAAAAAGTAATCTTATTAGTTGAGCTTAGATGATGCATCAGGGGAGCTAACCCCAAAACTAGAGATTCATCTCACCCATTAGGTTACCCATACCTAGAGGTGATTCAATTATATTATTTGGATGAGGTAGGTTTGAAGCTACTTTGACTCAAGGAGTGAAATCCAAACTAATAAGAGGACCTCTTTAGGGGGCTTAGGGATATTAGCTTTTGGAGGTAGAAGATTATTCATGATCTAAGATTAGCAAGGGTTGCACCATTATTAAGAGGAGTGGACATGGTAAGGGTATGATACTATGTCTAATTCCTAAGAGTGTAGTTGATCCATTAGAATTAATATAAGTCTTGTACCTCATTGGTGAATTTTTCTTATTCATTATCCTATTGGTTAGGGAACTCCAAGGTCTATAATACCATAGTCATGCTTGATGATCTTTAGGAGCTAGGAGCCTCATCTAGATTAGTAAGATTTGATTGTTCTAAGACCACTACTTATTCTTCAATTTATCTTTCAAATATGTCTAATGCACAAGATAACTTGAATCGATCTCCCCATTTTAGGTTGTGTTGTACACACAAAACCAACTTAGCAAGGCAACTCACAAATGTTGATCTTAGATTATTAAGTGAAGGTTTTTGTTGGTTATTAGAGAAATTATGGGGATGATTGGACCTCTAATAGGTGAAATTTTGTTTGAAATTTCACCAACAAAAATTTTAACTTATCTTGGATGCCAAAAAGTCATTACTAAGATTTTTTACCATATGTTGTATAACATCTAACTCTTTTTTAGTATATTATTTGGGTATACTTTATACATTATTCATAGTAGTGACCAATGATTCACCATGATCTTGAGGCATAACTTCATTAATAACTAGGCTCAAGAAGCCCAAGTGTTGGTTAGTATTAGCATGACTCAAGAGAAGTTGGTTTGTCATGAGCACATGCTATGGCATAGGCACATTATAGTTAGTGTTTAAGACAAGATTCAAGGTAGGTAAGTTTAAAAATATATTTGGATGGATAGTGTCATTTTTCCTTGAAGTTTGAGTTGTATATTAACTTTTATGGCCTCAAAATATGCTATGGGTAAATCCACCACTAGTAGATCTATGTATAGAAATTGGCAATCCAAAGATATAGTGATTTCTTGTACATCTTAAGAGATAGTTGGGTATTTGGATTCTATAACATAATGACTCAACTATGCATCTATTAAAACCCAAAATTGAATTTTGTAATGAGATTATTTCACTCTTTATTTATTCAAGTGATCTATTGGTATAACATAATTGGGTTAATGACTTACACAAAATAAACTAGGATTGTGCTACTAAATTGGTCCTAACTCATAATGGAGGGTTTAGGCAGGTTCAAGAGCTAATCATAGGTTAGATCCATCAAAATGAATGGGAATAATTTTAGGCAACATCCTCATATTCTAAACTCAAATCCTAAGATATATTTTAAATGATGTAACATTTTATTTAGTGGTACATCCCACACTTGGTGTGAATCATGGGAAGTACCTCTCTAGGTTCATGGGTAGATCATTAATGACCCCTTAAAAATTAATGGTAGACCTAGTTAACCATGCCATGGGTGTATCCATAGGTAAGGGTCTATAAATATTGAAATAAGAGGATGAATTGTTTAAGGTAATGAAAGGTCTCAAACTTCTTCTAGTAAATATAGTTCTCCTATGGATTTTTAGTGATGAGATTATCAACCATCTAGGACTAGTTTGAGATCTAATTATTGACATAGTAGGATGAAGTTGCTCTTGGGTTCTAGTCGTGCTTAAGAATTTTTCATTTAGTGATAAAGGGTGCTCCTAATTCTAATGATAACTATTCTCTGGTATAATATCTCATTTTAAAAAATATACCTATTAAATTAGGTGCATTGAACAAGTTGGGAAATAATTGGGTGACATTCATCCTCTTGGTATAGGATTATTACTAAGAAAATACATAGCATGAGTTATAGGTATTGGGATCCATTAAATATCTTAATTATAATAGATATAAAAAATATGTAGTGCTACCACCAAATATCTAATTCATATTTTCTCACTAACATAGAACTTATTTGCAACTATTGAACCAGTTACAACAGATTTACCACTCAAGTCCTAGTTTAATTCATTTAAACTTTTCTAAATAAGGGGACAAGAACATTTGATAATAAACAAACATCAAATATAATGGATGGTAAGGTATGAAATGGAAGTCTCTAGGTCACCAAAAATAATTATTTTTAATAATTGAGGACATTCCCATCTACAATTTTACCATTATAGATCATGAAAGTTCAAGCTCAGAACACATAAGGAAAGAGATCAAGGGGAATAATGATTGATTAATACCAAAATCATTATTATAAATAAAAATTCATGGGACATGTTTCTTAACACACACATTTCTGTGAGAGTTTAAAGAAAGCAAAAGAATTTAGGGAATAAATGAGGATAGCTTGGGGTTCCTTGTAATACGCCTACATAAAACACATGATTAATTTATATAACATAGTATATTTAGTGAATTAGAGAATTTAGAAGACATTCATGAAAATTAAACTCTAAAATAAAAATTATAAAAACTTATATTAATCTTGAAGTGTTCAATTATGTAAGTGTCAACCCCAAAAAAGAGCTACATAGTAGCATATATGGAATAAAGACGAGACCCACCTCCTCATCACACAATATTCTACTCTTAGCCATTATGGTCCAAATTAGTTATGATAAATCATTAACTGTAAGACCTAATATAATAGATAAATTAGAAAATAAATGGGATGGTTACATGTTGGTTCAAGTCTACAAAGATAATCAACTTTGGCCTCGGTGGTGGCCCACTTACCAGTTAATTATAAGAACCTTACTAATATTTAAATGATTTGTCTATGAGATTATCTTATCAATCAATTTTTTTTAGTTTGATAGGTGGCTCTTATAAGATAAATTCCCACTTGAGTTAATAACATGTTATGTGCCTTTAGAGTAACCTCCAAGGATACCTTTACTTCATTAACCTAGATGATTCTCATTTTAGTCTATGTGGTAAGATACAATATATATTTGTTTGTAGCATTGTTTTATCTTAAAAAATTTGTCCTCATATCTTCATTGAAGTGTTATAAGTGGACCATGAAATCATCCCACCACCGTAATGTGCCATTTAGGTGAAAGAGAATAGTGATGTTAACTTCCTTGAAGTAAAAAATTGGCATCTACTCTTCTCCAATGTCCCAATGGTAGATTGGGTATTACTCAACCAATATTTAATGGAAATTATAATATGCCCTATGAAATTCTAATATAAATTTAATTCCATGTGGGGAATTAACTTTATCTCTAGGAAAATCCCTTTATGAATGATGGTATTTATTTTATTACACTTGTTTTACACATAAATGGTTATATTCAAGTAGGTTTTATATCTTTATATAAGCTCTTTGATTTTATAAATATCCTCATTTATTTTAGAAAGGGATTAAAAAAACTATGTAAGTGTTATTTATAATTTTCTAAGTAGGCCCACATGGAATGAAATCCTCACATAGGGCTCAAGAGTCCTAACCTAATCTTTAAGATCCTCTATAAAATTTTCAGGAGAGATCAATAGTGGGTTAGAGGACTAATGTTTTATCCTTATCTACCTTATATTCTCCATTTGGAGTATCCTTAATTTATTAAGGGAGAAGATATCCTCTTCCATCTTCCACGCCACATGATTTTCTTCATGATTAAAAGGATTGTGTACACACCATTTTTATCCTCCTTAAATTCTAATCAAAATGCAATTGGATGTCTAGGTTCCTTATATCATTTTATGATTCCCTAAATAAAATGGATTAATCCATGCCTATATATTTAAGTTCCCTATAATGGTGGAAGATGATATAGGAAATATAGTGGTGGTTGAATTAGAAGGTGAAAAGAAGGATGAAAGAGGGAAATAATGAAGAGGGCATAGGGAATGGGATGGAATATAGGGGTGAAGTGGAAATAAGGATGGATGGAGTAACATGGGGGTAAAGTGAGGAATCATGAAGGAGTATTCCCAAGGGAACATGTGGGACCACCATTGGTTTGGGGTCATAGGCATCTAGGGGGTAATGGCACCTAAGGGTTGAATGTTGGAGGTAAATGAATAAATTTGTTAGTTAAATCCAAATCCTTTATGGGTTAAGGTTATGGATAGAATGGGATAGGAATGAGTTATAAATTCTATGGGATGAGGCATAAGATAAGTGGAATCAATCACTTTATGTTTCTTATTTGTTATCCTCTTTAGGGTTTATCTATGGTGTGAGTGATAAAGTAGAAGTAGCTCTTGATGAATATTGTGGGAGTTATGTGTAAATTTATTATCCTAATGATAGGATATAACCCATGGGAGATACAAAATAAGGGCACTACAGGTAATGAAAACCACCAAAATAGTTGGGACATTTGAGGAGACATTGTTATAGTGGTAGTTTCACTTATTGAGGCTACTGAGAACATAAGTACACTAGGAATTTAAGATCTTATAGGGGGTAAAATAACCTATGGGGAAAAATTTAGGGATATAGATAGTGTAGACTATGTTATTAGTGTATATGTGGGCAGTAATAGGGTTGCAAGCTAAACTAGGGGAACTCATGAACTAGACATGCCAAGGAAGGTTGAATCTAAAGGATCATAAGGTAATTGGTCATTTGGGATCACCTTAACTAGGGGACACATAATAAGGGTAGGATATGAAAGGATTAAGAAACCTAAGGGAGAAATTGACTAGTCCCTAATTGGGATAGACATAGGATTACTATTAAAATTAAGAGCATGGGTAACCTAGGTTTGGATTACTGAAGGAGGTGGTATAGGTGTAGTATACATTGAGATTAGTGGAGTGGTAGTTGATAGAAATCCCTACATGATCTACATATAAAGTATTTTCATGTTTAAAAAGGCCTCAATGGTTGGCTAAGTGGGCCCCTATTATGGAAGAAATAGTCTCTCAACAAGGACTAGTTAAATAGGATCTGAAGCCTCTAAGTGACATGCTAATTTAATATTTAGAGATACCTCCACATAATTATTAGGATTGAGGTGAAGCACATCATCAAGGTGGTCTTAGTGGTGACAATTAATGTTGATCTTTACCTATTTCTTTACCATATGGGCTCATACTCTCCTATTATTTTCTTTGTGCAAACTATACAAGTCCTTATTCTTAGCTATAACTTATATTGTAGGAATTTTTTTATATTTTTAATGCCCTATAACCACAAAGAATGTTGTATATGAATTCTATCTCTATTTAATGAAATGTCCTACTATACCATGGATTGGAATGCAGGTGATCTCCTAATTCATAAAGTGAAGTCAGACTGTGTATGGCAACAAAATAGGAACCTTATAAATGCATTAAACTTTTAATATGGTATTATCCTTGTAGTACCATTAGGATCTAATAGGATCTAATGGGCCATAGTGAATCTAATATCTTATTTGAGAGCCTTATTATGGGCCTCTAATTGATCACAAGATGCATGACTAGTATAAATACTCATAGATGTCCCAAATGTGGTTTCAAAAATGGTGGATGTAGAGTTTGTATAACACTACGTGCACCATAAACCCATTAGCATAACTAAGTAAATTCTAAGTAGAATAATTATAAGGTGTCATAGATGTCATTTTATATGTTTGACATCATATATAATTTTATGACTACATGAACTCCATTTAATTATTTGGTGAGTTTGAAACTGACGAGGCTCAAAAAATCTAGGATCTCTTCTCCTTTCAATATAAAACTAATAAATGGAACCCAAAAAGTGTTGACATGCACTATATAACTTTTCAAATTCAATTAATTGATAAATAACATGTCCATATACATAATTTCCTATAAGTTTATAATTATGTATGAATTAGGGTTTTATTTGTTGACCTAATTATCCTAGTCCTCAACCTAGTAAGGAAAAAAATAGGCTTGGTTGTAGTTATGTGTAGTCCCAATGTTCTAATAGTGATGAGCTCATCTTCTATATGATATCATCATATTTAATGTAATCATCTATTTCTATTTTTTAACATCCTCAATTATTTTATTATCTCATTCTTTTGATTGAATCGATTGATGCCCTACATGAAAGAAGTGTCTTAGAACTCTAGTTCTAGTCTAGGATTTGAGGATGATGCAACCATTGTAAGATGGATATTTTGAGCAATGGAATTTTTATATGATTATTATATCAAAATTTACTCAAAACACCAATATTCAAAATTTGAAACAAGAAAGATCTTAATGAAAAAAAATGAATTCAAAATAGAATTATACTAGCATCATGACCTCTTAGACCCAATATTTCTCCAAATTGATTATGCTCTATCACTTGATGTAGTCTCAGACCTTGAAATTGTACTGATGGAGAATATATTGACAATGGATAAGGATTATTAAGATATTATAGACTAATTTTTCATGGACTTTTCTCATTATTTGGAATGGAGGGAGTCATGTATTTAAATTGGACACGCAAGAAGATTTTACAATGAATTAAAAATTCATTATAATCCCTTAGATAAGAAAACTCTAGAGAGAATGTAGGAAATTATAATGAATTTAAAATTCCTCAGAATTTTCTAAAGATAACTCTCTAGAGAAGGAGAAGAGTGGTGGAAGTTTTAGATTCCATTATGGAATCTAATGATGATTAGAGGAAGATTAGACTAGGTTAATAAAGTGATGATGTCATGGATAATAGGTAGGATTGTAGATAAGACTAGGAATAGGTGTGATATTGTGAATTTAAAATTCATAAGTGGGCATAAGAGGTATTTAGGTGATAAATGGGATGTTAATAAGTGTGATAAAAGGATTAATATTTTATGGGATGTGAATAAGGTTAGTATATGAAGAATAATAAAAAGGGGTGTTAGACAAAAGACTAAGAGTATTAGTAAAGATGAATTAGATAAAATTATATGGGATTAGAGATCATTAGATTAGTGATATTAGTTTTTAATAATAATAATAATAATAATAATAATAATAATAATAATAATAATAATAATAATAATAATAATAATAATAATAATAGTGATGATAAACAAAGTGAGAAAATTTAGGTGCATACATTTTCCCCCTCTTTATATGCATTTTACCCCTCTTTAAAAGGGAATTATGAGTAGATGAAGTAGGAGTGATGATATTTCAAATAATAAATACACTCATGGATGAATGTTAGTAACTAATATTAGTTGACATGATGCCCCCTCGAGGTGACATGTGGGGAATAATGAGTTCAATGGCCACTCAAAATAGGAAATGAGGGGTGGGATGTACAAATAGATAATGGGTTGGGATGATATATGGGGGAATGATAATTAAGAAGATGAAATCAACATGAATAGTGAGCTACAAATTTATTATACCCCTAGTAAATACCTATACATAGGGAGTGGAAATGATGGTGTCATAGTTGTCTACACATCACAAGGAGGAATCAACCATAATCACATGATGATAAAAGGTCACAACTTTAGACATATCCAAATAAAATACATATGCCAAGGAGAGTTGTATATTGTAATGAAAAATGCCACAATATTTTGACATATATAAAATAAGGACACATGTTGAGAGAGCCTCAATCTAAAATTAGATAATGATTTGATAATATTAATTGACAAATGTAGCTCAAAGCTAAAGTTGAGTAATAAGATTATGGAGATGAGAGTGATAAAATGATATGATTGAGTTACCAAAAGATGAAGGGTAATATTTGGACTGCATTACATCAAACCAATGAGCCATAATGTGATTAATAGTGATGATGCACTTAGCAAGGACACATGAAAGGGATTAAAATATGATATTAAAGTTATAGTCATGATCATTCCCCAATCAAAAGAGGAAATTATAAACTTTAAATGATGAATTTGACCAATCAGTGATAATGGATGATTGATGGTAGAAAATATGGATGTTTTGATTTGTCAAGCCCAATTGATAGGTGAGGGTGATTGATTAAATGATTATAGAGATGATTAATGGGATGGTGATTGATTAATAGATTGATTGATAAATGATTAATATTATATCTCAAATATTTGATTGATACAAGACATGAGGATGATGAAGGACAAGATAGATGTGATGATGAATGATGGGGAAAGAGGAGAGAGAGGCCAAACTACCTCAAGAACACCATATGATTGAGCACTACCAATATAGTCTGAAAAGACATCACACCAATGTATTTTGGACTAGATGATAGATGACAAGATAGAATAGACAAGGATGAAAATGAAAGTTAGATATGTTAGTTGTTAGACTTGGGGATAATTTGACTTAGATTTTAATCATTAAAATAGAGTACATAGTAGAAGTGATTGGATATGATATGTTAGATGATTGGAACTAGATGATCAAATTGATAAAGGGATGAAGATGATTAGATGATTAAGTAGGTGATAGAGGATAGAAAAAATGATGAGTGTTGTCCATTATCAATCCATTATTGTCTTAATAAGTCTCATCATAGTCTAAGTAATCCTATTTAAAATTTATCACTAATAAGTATGCCCCATGATATAAGTATGACCAAGAGGATGTTATGATAAAGTGCATAATTATAAAAGTGACAAATTATGAACTATGCATCATTAAGGGCACCTAAAGGCATCATTGTAACTTTTGGTGTCATCATAACATCCTCATTCCTTGCCGAATACATTATATATATATATATATATGCTACAAGAAAGATTAGAATAAGATAAATATATATATATATATATATATATATATAAACAATCATTTATAGAAAAGCAAAAAAATGATAGATAAAAATATAAAAATTATAAAAATAACACACATAAAGTAAATAGGGTCTTTTCTATTGTCTAAATGTATAAGGATAGGATGAATAAGGATGAAAATTGATTCCAATGAACAAGGATGGATAAACTTGCCTTGAATAAGACTAGGATAGAATGAGATTGTGAATAGGGTGTGATTGATAAAATATCAACTTGAACATAAGGGATAGTCAACTTATGGACTGACCATGTTTTGAACTTAGATGAAAGACTTCAAACTTATCAGGCTAAAGTGAGACTAGGTCAATGCTAGCTCAATATAGACTATATTTGCCATAGTTTGGAATAGGGGATGAAAGATAATACTGGGATGGTTGGATATGTCTCGGTTATGTATATGAGAGATGAAGGGCATGGAGATGGATGTGAATGGGGAAATATGAATAAGATAATACATCTTGTAAGATATGTATTTTTTTTTAGATTTTATGATTTTTAAGGTTTTTTAGAGTATATATGTACACTATACAAATGGGGTTACTAGCAAAGGGAACACCAAGACTAAAAACCAAGATGAAGACAAGTGGAATGTTGAATGGGATAAAAAAAGGATGAGGCAAAGATGAAAATGGGATGATAACTAAGGGAGAATAAATTTGGAATTACCAACGACCACATCGTGAAGGAACTAAATGTTTATTTTCTTGAGTATCAAGTGAAGGATATGCCAAGATGATTCCTGAACATTTCTCAAGACATATTCCACTCCCATAAAAAATTCAAGACTATAATAAAGGATAGAAATAATAGGATATATGATATTAATGGAGATGATGGATAGAGGGATAATATAGACAAGGATGAGATTGATAAGTGATATATTTTCCCCCTAAGTGTTGAGGTATAATGCATATAATATATTATTTTACCATGACACTAGAAAATGGTTTTCATCATGGTACTTGCCCAAGGTGCCAAAAGACTATTTTTCACCATTGGATGAATGATTTTGTTTTTGAATTTTTTAACTTTTAGCATCTTTATCTATTGGATATGGGTTTGAGATGCAAGAATATCGACACTTTCATGATCTTTAGCCAACACTTGTTTTGAATAGATTGTATCCTAAGATTATGTTATCACTATTAGATGTATTAATGTCTTTGTGACCTTTATCTTGATTTAGACATCTCTAGACATCTAGTCTAGGTGTTTTCATAACCCTTATGAGAGATGATGCTACTCGAGAAAGCGATGTGAGGCAGGGATGGAATTGGATGGTTTTTATAGTGAGGTAAAAGATGTAGATGAGTGATATGATGATGAATGATGTGACTAGGTAGAGATTAGAAATGGGGTTCAATAGTTGTATATACCATTGTATATGGTGGAGGGGACATTTTTTACTGGTGTCATATGTCAAACAAGGTTAAGGAATCCAAAATTATATGTTTGAAAAATTTTAGCAATGGATTAAATATAACATATATAATAGTTTAACCCAAAATCTACAAAACCATCAATGGAAAATAATAGAGATTAAATCAAAATTTATTTGAGAGGCTCTTGCCATCACCTTGCTTCTCTTTATCTTCCATATAAGATTTTTAAATGGATTATCAAGAATAATGGGATTGTATGTTGGATTAATTGATAATGGTGGCTTCAAGACCCCAAGATGGATACCAGAGGGATCAATGGATTACTAGATGCAAATATAATATAGATGTAATGAGAGATATATGAGAGCTTGTATGTGATTCCAAATGTTAGTTCAGCCAGGCCCCATGCTTTGTTATTTATAGGGTAGTGAGGCAGATGAAAAATCATAATCTCATCATTCTACCAATGATTATAACTATCTCTAGGCAAATCATTGTGTACCATCAAACTTGTGATGCTAATTATTCTAACCACCTTTGGGAAAATCATTGTGTATCATCCCACCAATAGATCTAATGATTATAATCTCTTATGGGAAAATAATTTTATTTTGATCCATTTGAAGGTTAATGATTATAACCACCTTTGGCAAAATCATTATCTTTATTCAACCCATTAAGGGAACATTTTCATTGTGATAATGCTTATAACCACCTTTGGGCAGACTATTATCTTTATCCAACCAACTGGGGCATGATTTTATCCTACCAATGATTATAACCATATATGGGTAAAACATTATTTTCCATTTTAAATGATTATAACTACCTTTGTGAAAATAATTATCTTGTTACCTTAATCCTTTTTTGGATAATTAATATAATCACCTTTGGGAAAATCATTATCTTTTGTGTCACTTGTGATGATAATTATAACCATTTATGGGTAAATCATCCTATTTGTCTTCCCAACCAAGGAAGCTCATCATGCCACTAATTATAACCACATGTGGTAAATTAGTCTTTTCCACCCCATTTTACATTTTCTTCCCATCATTTACTACTTTCAAGGGACTAATTACTGACCCTTGTTATTGACTATTCCCTCAAGGGGAATCCAAAGATTATCCATTACCATTTGAAGTATTAGTCATACAAGACCTTTTAATTCTTTGAGAATACATTACTATGCCTATAGATTTCAATGCCTTCCCAAATAGGGGAAAACTATGGACACCTAAAATTGGTCATAACTGACTTCTGACTAGACTTCATATTGATTCCTACCAACCTTTGCAAATTAAGCCCAAGAATCACTGAATGCTCCATTTTTTATTACACATCATTCATCAAAGATCACAATCATATTAAGGAATCTTATTTAGGATACTAACCCATATGCAACAATAATATTTCATTGATCTATCCTTAATCACCTTATGACATCACAACTATCTATTTGGCCTATGGATGTATTAAGTGGGGCACTTAATCAAATATCAAATATTTAAAGAGCTAAAATACTAATCATAATAAATTAAAAAATTAAATACGATTAAATTCTTAGTTTAATTATCCATCTACAATTAATGAATATCTAAAAATGGAAATTCCAAAAATCAAAATATCAAATCCTTTCATCATTTCCTTTATGAGTTGTCAAGCTATTTGAAAATATCCTAAATATATAATCTAAGATCCATGCTTAGTAATTATAAATCATAATCACATGATAACTATTAACTCAAATGGAGTTAGTTTTAACTAACCTAGAGTTAGTTTGAATCCATTCCAAGCTTAAACTCAACCTTAACTCAACTTGGGTGAGAATTAATTCCTAAGGCTTAAAATACAAGGCTATACCCCTTCATTTCTAAGCTTGAATATTGTAGAGTTATTATGAAAAATTTGCTCGATAAGACTCATGCAAGTAGTTTTACCATGTCTAAATCTTAAGCCAAGCAATATCAAAGCTAAGGTGCCAAGGAGAGAAGGAGCCAAGAAAATTTCATTATAAAAGATTTATTGATGCACAAGCCAAGAAATCCATTCATAAAATCCATTTGGAGTTCCAAGGAAGGTAAAATACTTATTTTATTTATTTATTTTTTATTTTATTTTATTTTTTTTTTGTTTATTTAGTTTTGTTATCTAAGCTTTACCTAGTGTGTTGATTAGAGGTGTTAGGATTTTAATGTGTTCATTTCATTTGTTTTATGAGACTAACACAAGACTAACTTCCCCTTTATGCTAAATCATTATTCATATGTTGGCATGCTCGATGGGATTTAATCATCCCAAACAACTAAGGAGGATGATATGATACTTTTAGTTTTGATAATGGATGCTTAAAAATCTTAAAATTTTGAGTTTTAACCTCATTTTTCACATATTTTTGTTTTTAACAACTCACAGGTTGCAAGGATTGATGATGTTTTATTTAAAAATTAATAGGGATAAATGTTGATTTTTTAGATCAAATTCAATTACTATAATTGACCACAATCCCTATGAAAAAAATAGAACATGGTAAAAACATAACTAACTCAAGCTTTTCTTGATCTTTTTGTTGTCATTTTGTGTTTAAAAACCTGCATATTGTTTGTTTAACCATTTTCTGGTATGATCTAATGAGATATGTTGGTTTTGAGATAATTTTATTAAAATCATTTTTATTATCAAAGTAAACCTATGTTTTTTTATATTTTTTCAAGAAACATCGACGATCTACTAGATCAGTGTTAGTTTATGTGGATCGACATCATTCCTTTTATGGATCAATAATGATCCATATCTAAGACAAAAAAAACTAGAGAACTTGAGAGCTAATTTCAAAACATTATTTTCTCACTTGAATTTGAGATTTTATGTAGGAAAACCCTCTAAAAATTGAAATTACTAAGGTGGGTAAGGTAAAGTTTTATCATGTTTTATATTTTACACACATTGAATTTGGTGCTTAAAATGAACTTAGTTGTTTTCATGCTTTCAATTATTTTTGAAGTTTTTACAAATTTTATAAAAAAAAAAATTCAAAAGGGTTCAAAATTCACTACATACTTTATTTTGGTAATTAAAATGAACTCTCACATTAGTTAAATACTCTTAAGAGTTTAATTTTCATGCTTATTTGTTGAAGTGTTTGTTTAATCAAAATGAGTGACACGTGTATACTCTCCCCCTCTCCCCTTTAGGGATCTCTAGTGATCAAAACTACTCATTCTTTGCCTTTGTCATTTTAGTCCAAAATCATGGAAAAAAATTCATAAGGACCTCTCCAAATCTATATGGTTTGGGTGATCCCAAAATGACCATAAAGTTTTTTCACTTGTCTTTATTTTCATGCATTTTGTCTTGTGAGAAGGAGTTCATTATCTCATTACAAGTTCTTTAGGGAAATATTGACCCAAGAATTCATCTCCTGATATTGTTTCAACCCCAATCCATAGTGGGGTATATAAATTGAGGTTGACCCATTGAGATGCTTGTTTTGAGTGGTTAAAATAAGCTCTATTAGTAGTACTCAACCTCATAATGTAGAGGTAACTTAAACATCACATTGCACTAAGCAAGTGATAGATGTAGTGGTTTTGAAAAGGACAAGACATTTTCACAACAATATAGTTAACATAGATCTAAATGATGTTATTGCATCTCTAGTGTTAGCCACACTTGGGACCATCTAAAAATGAGTGAAAATTGATAGTTTTGAACAACCCCACTTACCATGGAAATACTATTGATGCAAGGTGAATAGATTGAAGTTACATGTCTAAGTATAAACTCTTGAGAGAATAGGGGGCCTAAAATCCTACTTTTCATTCACTTTTAATTTTTGGATTAAGAATTAAAATCCTCTCAAGAGAGATTATATTGATGGAATTTGATACTATTATAAAACCTTAACAATTTTAGCATTTAGGATGATACACTTAGGTATTTTATGTCATTTTATCCTTTCTTACATAGTATTGATTTTAACTATATATATTTTTTAAATATTACTACATCAAAAATGAGTCATGTATTTACATCACTCCTTTGTTTGAGGAGGCATTACACTGACCAATTCATTTTAAGTTTTGTTCCTTTGAGTCTCAAAACAAACATTTTGTCATATCTTTAGAGAATGATAATGTCATTACATTGTTTTAATAATTTAAAATACTTTTTTTCCTTGTTTTTATGTTTAAATTTCAATGTGAAATTTAAGTGTGCCTTTTAGATCTTTACCTAGTGTCATTATGCCATTCATATTTATCTAGCTTGTTCTCTATTTTAATGAAGCCTAATTTTCTAACTTGAGATTTTAATTATCCTTGACAAGTTTAAATCCAAACATTGATTTATTTCTATTTATTCCTTATGTAATTTTGGCCTAAACATCAATATTTCACTTTTAGGTTGTGTAACTAAGGTTAATTCTTTATTCAATTTGAAAACTATTATTTGTGCCTATATTTGGGGGAAGCAGTCTATCTTCAATATGCCTAGAGTTTCATGCCTTATATCAATTAACCAAGTTCATGTTTAAATTAATATTCCTAGTTTATACCAAAGTGTCTCAAATTTTTTAGCTTAACCTTCTTACCTTGTTTTTTTTTAAGTCTAGTTTTTGTTCCTTTTCTAAAAGACCTAGTAATGCATGTTTTGAGTCTAGCTTTTGTGCCTTCTCTAAAATTCCTAGAAACCTTTATTTTATTTAGATTAGACTTATTAACACATTGAATCTAGATTTTGGCATTTTAGTTTTCATTCATCCATTTGACCTTTTTGTGTAAGACATTTAATGTTAGAAATTTGACATTAGACTATTTTAAACCATGTTTTAGCATAGACTTTTGGAGATACAACTCTACTTTTCATCCAACTTAGACCAAGTTAAAACCATTTTTCATTTGGAAATTATTTTTAAGAGTTTATATAACTCTAGGTATTTTTTGTGAAACGTTCATCATTGATTTTAATATGTCTCACTATACTCATAATGGAGCCATGTACAATCAAGGATATGATAATGTGGTTGCACATGATGACTTTTCTCAAGACCACTATGGTGATAATGTAGTTTTTGAGATGGATCATTATCCTCCTTACAACACTTAATCTAGTGAATAAAGCTAAGATCTTCTAGCCCATTATTTGGTTGACACAACTCCATATTCAAAGCAGGACCAAGAACAAACAACATAGTACCTTATTATCATATCATCATCTATGTATAAAGTTAAAAAATAACCATAATACATTATTATTCCATCAAAATATGACCCTTATTTGTTTTATCATCACTTTATTTTAAATAAGGATGAAGTTTTAATCATATTTGTATAAGTAGGGGCCAATTTTCAAGCCAACTTTTCCCATAAAAATTTAACTAGTCTAGTTAGAGTGCCTTACAACATACCTTATAATCAACCATTAAACAAGCCTCTTTCATCAATCCTCAAGAACTCATACTGATGTCATATCAAGACCCACATATGTTTATCATAGGAAAGGGCCTCATAGAGGACCATTTTATATAAATAAAAATAACATACCAAACATATTTAAACTTAACACACAATTAGAATAACATTACCATTTCAAATGCTCCTCTCATTGAGATAGCTCTCTAAATAGGATTATTAATAGAATTAATAGGCCAAGATAATTTGGGTATAGACCCATTCACACAAATCACTTAAATTGGAGACATGTTCAATGCCCCAACTATTGAAGAGGTGTATACTTCTTTTGCACAGATAAATGTGCTAAACATAGTGGATAACACATAAGTGTCATCTAATCCAATCCAAAGTGGTTTAACTATGCCACCAACTAGTCCACAATAAGTACCTTTAGTTAACATGATGAGTGGTTTGAAATAGTAGGGGGTAAGAATTTTTACCTCCCAACCACAACAAGCTACCTCTAATCCTCAACCAGTTGCTTCATCAAGCATGCAACTAAAAGGATTAAGTAGTTAAATGCTAACTAGTGCCTTACCTCAACAAAACATGATAAATGTTACTCCATCATAATGTGTGATGACTAACATTCCATAATAATAGGCATAGTCTAATATATAAATATAGAAGAGGAAAAACATCTTGCCACCTCAATAGGGGGAATAAATGTTCCACTTTATTAGGTGGTGAAAATTACACCTCAATATAGTCATAAACCAACATGCCTTTACAATCACAAATATTTTATAATCAACAATGTACATCCATTTATCAATGAAAAATGCTAATAATTCTAAAATCATCTACTTCATAATAGGTGTTTATTAAACCAAGAGGTACTATTATCCAACAAGTGATAACTAGGCAACAACTTCCTTTCATTCCAAATATGCCACAAATCCAATGATAGGGTCTTAATTCATAATTTCCCCTTATTTAATTAAGTTTTACTAGTCACAAAAATCCCCTGCTCAACCACATTAGGCATATCTCAGCCACAATTCCCCCAAAACTAGGCCTATATACCAAATCTGAACTATAATGTGGCACCACTATGTATGCAATTCTAATAATTGCATCCCAATATACGTATGCATATTACTAATTGGTTCTCCAACCAAACCAACACTCCATAAAAAATCATGCCTCTTTTATACCCTGATCGAGGTAATCCACCTTTGATCACCTAGCCTCTACCTCAAGCCAATATTCCATCAAGTTTCCTAGTACAAGAACTTTATCAAATGAAGGATGTAATTGCCACCATTCAAGCCAGGAAACAAACCAAGAATTTTAAGTTAGATGATGTGTGTTCGAATCCATTCAACATGGAGTATCTATAGATACCATTTCCTCTAAGTTGTGAACCACCAAATATTGAAAAAATACAAGGCTAAAGGAGAACCCAATGCCCATTTAATATAATTCTTTGTTACTTGACACCAGTGGCTTACAATGACATATACCTCCTAATTTTGTTTCATCATAGTCTAGTAGGATAGGATTTGGAGTGGTTCATAAAATTACAAAATAACTTAGTATATTATTGTGATGACCTTTGAGGCATATTTTTTCAATATTTATCCTACAATATTGAACATGAAATTTCATTGGTGGATTTGACTTAAGCCAAGCAAAAAGTTGGTAAAAGTTTCACAAGTTATCTATAGTGATGGAGAGCATTTTCTAACTACTTCACTCATAGATTACCAAACAAATAATTATTCATTTTATTTAATAAAAAATTTCATAATGAGATATCTTACCATCTGGAGTTGTAGTATAAACACACTTTCAAAGAGATTTTCTTCTATCTAATTTTCACTTTTAATTAAGTGTGAAAAGAAGAAACTAGTTAAGAAGGGTGTGTAGAAGAAGACATGTTGAATGTGTGCATGTTGAATATATAATTTGTGAGAACTCCTCTTTATATGGATAATAATGAACTAAAATAATAAATCACTACCACAAAACTTATTGGTTAGACAAGTAGTTGGATGGATTGCCTAGTGTGAGCTAGATCCTAGAAGTGAAAACTTTCTAGGAGGTTGTCAATCCACCTAATTTTAAAACTTAAGTTTTTGAATAAAATGGAAATATAATTACATTTAAAACAAAAAATAACTTAAATTAAAAATAAATAAATAAATTAATTAAGATAATAAAGTTAAGTTCTTTTAAAATAATGACTAAATAAAGCAACCAATGCTGAAAATTATTCAAATCAAGGTTATGGTTTTGGTTTGGAAATTTAACAAGGGATTAAAGAAAGGTGGTTTTGTTGGTTTATAAATGGTTAAGTTAATAAAAATTTAAAGGTTAAAATGGGATAATTGGGTGAATGGATGATGAAGTAATAAGGTAAGTAATTAAGATGGCAAAAGGTGAAGAGGATAAGGAGGGTAAAAGTGGCAAAGGTGTGAATGGATCAAAGATGGAAACAGAGTAAATGGATTGAGATAATGAAATGACAAAGGGATAAAATGGATAAATGGGGATGAATATATTAAAAATATAAGGGGTTGATAAGATAAAATTTAAGAAACAAATTCAAATGTTACCTTTCAAACTTGAAGAAAAATGTTGTTGTTCTTGATTATGTTGTTAAAGATGTCTAGAGGCAATTTTGGCAGAGCTTCATTGATTTGAATTCTCTTCCTCAAATATGTGGATGACTTATGAAATTATACCTCATTAAAATACCTAAAATAATATGTTAAAAACCAAATAATAACTTCCAACTTAACCTTGGGTGAAGGAGAGGGGGGGTATTTATAACATTTATTTTCAAGAACCATGCCAAAAAATGAAATAGTAGAAGTATGGTGTCATTTCCCATGTGGTGCATGAATTAGTAAAAATATGAGGGTGGTGGGATTCCCACCTTGATCATGGGACTCCCATTTTTGTTGGTGTGTTTCCCACCTTTCACATTAGTCTAATTTTGAATGGGAATCATGCACATGGGTCTAAATGAGGCCAAAGACTTTTCATCACCCTTTCTTGTCTTCATCCAAGCACTTAAAGAGATGAACCATAAATTTTAGAACTATTTTACATGTGGTTATATTAATGAGTCAAAATATTAGGGTGGTGGTATTTCCACCTTGATCATGGGTTTCCATTTTGGTTGGTGTGTCTCCCACCTTGCTCATGAGTCCATTTTTGAATGGGAATCATGCACATGGGTCTAAATAAGGCCAAAGACTTTTCATCACCCTTTCTTATCTTCATACAAGAAATTATAGAGATGCCCCATAAAATTTGGTGCCATTTTACATGCACCCCTTGATCATGGGTTTTCATTTGGGTTGGTGTGTCTCCCACCTTGCTCATGAGTTTAATTTTGAATGGGAATCATGCACATGGGTCTAAAAGAGGCCAAAAAATTTTCATCACCATTTCTTATCTTCATCCAAGAAATTATAAATATGCCCCAAAAAATTTGGTGCCATTTTCCATGTGGTTGCATGGATGAGTCAAAATATTAGGGTGGTGGGATTCTCACCTTGATCATGGGTCTCTCATTTGGGTTAAAAAGTAAAAAATGGGAGGATATGGTTCCTTTTGTCTTTTCCCAAATCACTAAAGAGGTGGGTTTCCCATTTTGAATACCATTTTCATGTGTGAAGACAAAATACAAGTTGAATGATGGCCCCTTAAGGGAAAACTCACCATATTTCAAGGGGGGTCTTGTTATGCTTAAATGATCTCAATAAACACCTTGGGAAAGGGTCCTAGGTGGGGTATGATGTCCCACATCAAGCCACCTCACTTATAAGCCATGTCACTTTCCAAATCTCTTTATATACCACCTTCCATGTCACATGCCATTCATCATGAATAATGATAGTGAATAGTATTTTTGAATACTACTTTCAAATAGTAATTTTGAATAGTACTATGTAAATAGGAGAATAGTGATTTGGTTAGGTTAAAAGGGGTTGGTTAAGTGTTAAGAAGTTTTAGGCAATATTTAGGGGGTCCAAAGGCATTCAGTCATCAAAAAATGTAAGTGTGCAGCTTTATAGTGTTTACATTTTGCCCCTTTTTTATTATGCACCTTTGAATTAAAAATCTATAAAACAAAAACAAATTGCTTGGTCAAAGGTCAGGGTGCCCTGAATATGAGAGGAGGTGTTCCCCCTCAAATCAATATTTGATGATAAAAGGTTGAATTGGGTGTAGGTTTGATAAGCAGTTGGTGGGGAGGCACTAGGTGGTGCCACAAGGTATTTGGGAATGTGAAATGCCAATGGGTACAAAACATTCAACTAAACATGATATTAAAGATTGTGTAAAAACTAAAGCTACCAATTTTGATAAAAAAAGGGTCAATTTTTAGATAGACATACGATAGGGTAACTAGTCTACAACATTAGTCATAGTTTATTGGATTAAGCCTATCAAATCATCTAGATAAGGTCAGTGTTGTTCATAGGTATCCAAGGTAGGAAGTATTCCCACAAAATAATACAAATGTTTTTGTTACACATAAGGTGGGGTGTAGAAATTTTAACACAACAAGCATAGTCAGTGCAATGAAAAATACCAAAGCAAAGTCATTATAAAACATGCAAAGAGGTCAGGTTAAAAATGGCTAACATCGAGGTGGATGTGGGCAAGTGGGTTGGTTGGTTGGAATGGGGTGGCTGAGTGGACTCCATATGCACTAAAAAAGTGGATGCTACCTACATAGTTTCATAAACATAATATCAAAAATGAACTTTAGGCCTAATGTAGTTCTTCTAAGGTGGGGAATGTTGGTTAACTTGGTTACCCCAATTTGATGTAGCAAGTAGTTAAATCTAATTGAAGGATGTTAGAGAAATGGAAGCTCTAGAGGGTGAAAAATATGGCTATCAAATAGGTTTCTAATTAGTTTTATATAAATGGTGGATGAGATTACCTAGGATGTAATTAGATGATTATTTCAACTATGCAAAAGGAATTTATAGCCATGAATAAGCAATTTCAAGCATGAAATTTTTTTCACCATTTTAAAGAAAATAAAAGGGAGAAATATGCTTTACTAGGATTTAAAAAATCTATCAATACTCAAATTGTCATAGTGATCTGATGGGTTCTTTCATCACCATCCAAATAGGTTGACATTATGCACACACCAAAACAATATCATTAATAGGCTATGGAAGGGGATTATTCAATGATTCAAGGAAGTAAAGTAGTAGAGTTGGTAAATGAGAAGTGTAAAAGATTCAAACCCTTGACCTTTGAGCCAATGGGGCCCCAAAATAAGTAAGCATTGAGTTTTGAGGGAATTCAGACAAAAATTCTAAGGGATTTTGGAATATGGAGTGAGGAAACTAATAATAATACTAATTAAATGAGAGAGAAAGTTTTGGATTTCATGCATTAAAGTAAGGGTGTGAAGGACATGAGGAAGTAGACAAGGAGATGTATGTAGAGGTGGTATAACTAGTGATAATACTCTGAAAAGGTGGAGGTTGAATGGGGGAAAATAAAGGGGATCTAAAAAGGGATGAGGTGAAGGTAGACTAGGAGATGGATGAAGAGATAGGTGAAGAAAACAATAAGGTCACATATAAAGATGAAGGTGGAAAAGGATGGAAGGATCCAGGCATGAACATATAGGAGGAAAAAAAGGTTGAAAAGAATAAGGAATGTCCTCAAGATGATAAAAATGAAAGGAAATAGACAAAAGGGAGAGGATGGTGGAAAACAATGAAAGGGAATGAGATGAAGATAAAGGATGAAGATTAGGGATGATAAGAAGAAAAAGGAATAATTGAAGTAGGGATATAAATCATGAATACTCACAGAGATGTAAAAGACAAGTGAGTACTGAGATAGAAAGAGGAAAAGGGGAATGAAAAACATAAAAGTAAATCATTAAGAAGAAGAAAAGAGGAAATTATTAAAGGCTTCTCAAAGGATAAATACCTAGGTAGAAACTAGTGGTGGAGGAAAAAAAGAAGACAAAAAGGATGAAAGGATGAAAAAAACCAAAAAAGAAAAATGGAAAATGGGTGTGGTGGGAAGAGGGGTAAAATGATAGAGAATGGTGATACACAGAGAAAAAGTACAATAATATACGAAATAAAAAGATGGCAAGATGCATAATATGATGTGGAATTGGTGAGGAAATGAGAGTGATGAAGAGGGTGTGACAAATTTCTAAGGATAAGGGGAAATGATGAGGATGGAAAAAGAAGACAAAGGAGATAAGGGGCAAGGTTGGTAGAAAGTGGAGAGAGAGGCAAAAATTGCAAAAAATGGGGGGAAGAAAGATAAAAATCATTCATAAATAGAGGTGTCGAGGGGGCCAATGAAGTAGAGTAGGTAGTGGCTTTATGGGAGATAAGAGGGGGTAATGGGGAAGGCTATTAATCCTTGTGTTAAAAGAGATTGACAAGCTGAAGGGATGGAGGTTTTGAGGAGATAGGTAGAGGGGTGGAGGAAAAGATATTAGGTGAGAAGGGTAAATAAATTAAAGGATGTAGTTGAGCTATCCTTAGTAAATGAGCATTGCCTACATAGTCCAAAAAGACCTCAGGCCAATGTAGTTCTCTTAGTAATAGGCAAAAATGAAGAGGAAATATTAGATGATGTTAAAATATAAGGATGCTAGGAATAATCTAAAGCTTCCTTGACATAGGATGCCCTAGGAAAGATGGAATTGTTATAAATAGAAGTTAATGAGACGGAAAAGTGGAAGATAATTGGTTGTTAGTGGTTGAACTGCCCTTAGAAGTCAAGAAACTTCTACATAGTCAATGGACATTAGGGAAATGTAGTTTAACTAGTGTTAGAAAATGGTGCTCAAATTGGCTACCTCAATGTGATAAACCACATGGGTTAGTTGGGGCTGATGGAGAAGCTTTAGTAAAATAGAGGTTTTGGGTTTTGGCAAAAGCAACAGTGATGGTGAAGGTGCATGGTGTAGATTGGTGAATAGTTACCATAATGATCCCATATTTGGTAGTATCAAATACATAGATGGGCAAGGTAGGATAAATTAGAAGGGAACATAATGCTAAGCACCATGAATGAACTTTAATGGAGGTAATCCAAAGAGGAGGTGCATTTGTAAGTAGGTTGTATCTTCTAAAATTGTGTGGAGGTATAAGCATAGTGGTAGCAATTATCACTACGAGTCAAGTTTTAGAAGAGGGTTTTCTATCAAGATATACATTATCAGTTTGAAAAAATTTCATCATTATTATGAGCCAAGTTGTATGGATAGTAGTGAAGTAATGACCTACAAAGATTTTCCTTGAATTATAACAGATTCCACATGGTAAAAATGTAGCAACATGGTGAGTGATAGAGGATGGACTGTGCCTATCTCAGGAGCTACATAGCCATGTTGGGAAAAATTTGTCCATGTTTGCATCCTATATTCAAATTATTTGGAACTGATGACTTGGGGTTCCACATAAAAAAGTCCCTAGTAGTAGGGAGCTACATGGTCTAGGATATTGGTTAAATAGTTGGATTAGATAGGGGAGATTCTATAATGACAAGCATTTAGGAGTTACCACCACTAGTAATAATGGAAATTTCAAAGGCATGATCATTAAAATGGCCCATGGTTAGAAGCTAATTTAAATCAACTAGGCTCAAGGTGACAATGACACAAATGACCACTAGGTACATAAGGACTGCAATATTCTAAACCAAGGAAAGACATCAAATGTGGATCAGATAATAAGGGAAAAAAAAGATATCATGATGGTGCATAATAGAATTATTGAGGAGACCAATTAGATTGAGGGTGATGTGTCCATATGAAAAGGTAAGTATACATGACCATTTTAAGTGACAAGACTATGAAAGGGAATCAATGACATCATTTAACCTTCCCCATTGATGGAATGGAGAATCATGTCAGTGAAGAAGAATGGTTAGGTATGTTATTTAAAGAATCATGATAAGGATGAATGTCTACCATTGAGTTGTTTGGTTTTGTAGGTTATAGAGAGTGCATATAACTACATAAGGTTGAAGAAGGTGAACAATGGGAATAATGGTGGAGATAATTAGTGACCCTTGTGGATGAATGTGTGGATCTACCAGATATTGAAACATATCATGGTGATAATAGAAGTATTATTAGATCAACAACAAGAGGAAATGCACCCACATCATAAGCTTGGGCCTAAACTCTTACCTCTATAGTAGTGAATAAGGCAAGAATTTAATTATGCAAGATGCAGTGTTAGATAACATGGCCATCATCTTGTCTATAATAAGAACCCTCACTATCTAAAGGGATGTGTGCTGAGGCAATAATCGATAATACATATGTAAGAAGAACAACCAAAGTAGATGGATGTAATGGTTATGATAGGTGATCATAGTAAAAGAAGTAAAGTGGAAGATGATTCTCACTCTATGGGGATGAAATTGGAAGAGGAGAACATAGTACACCCTTTTAAAACTACTTAGATAGGGGATGTTACGGATGTTAGTTCAGAGAGTAATCAAGTAGAAGGATGGCTGAACACAAATCCAAAGTCACCATATAATTAACCTAGTGCTTAGGTAGGAAAATAAAGTATTTAGGGGCCTTAGGTGAAGTGTGGATAGTCTGATAACTTTGCATGTGTCATGTGAATCCTCATACCTAAAATAAAATAGTGTACAGTTTGTTGTAAGCATGTATAAAATGTGTTGGCTATCACTGGTCGAATGTTATCATGCTAAAGGTTTTATAGACACTTATGAATGTAATGGTTATGGTTATGATTGGTATGTTTATGGTTGTTGTAACCTCACTTAACGTAAAAATAATAATTATTGTTGTTACAACACTAGATGGTAAAATTCATGATGAAAACATCAACCAAACACATTCAGATAAGAATAGGACACAATGTTCTATTTTTGATAAATAAATAAAATAGGCCAAAAGTGGGATCAACTTAGTAAATATAAGCCCTTCAAACATTATGCATGAGCATTCATGAATCAATAAAAAAATGGTTTCCTGATCACAGGGTGTTAAATAAGCTCTAAATCCCCTAATTTATAGATAGTCTAACGATAAGATGGGTTATAGGTGGTGTGGATGGTAATGGGTGATATGTATGATAACCTCATGTGATTTAGTTTTCCCTTTCTATAAGTTTCATAAAAATAGTAATAGACAAGTACATGTTATAAGCTAGATGTAGACTGATCAATACAATAATTTTACATGTGAAAGTCGATTGTGGCTTCCAACTTATTATGTTGTTTGAGAGCCGATTGTGACTTTAGATTTTTTTGATAGTGGGTCTTTTGCTTTATTTTTGTATATGGGAAGTTGATCAATACAAGAAGCTTCCAAGAAATTTCTCTACTTTTGACAAATTTAAATTATCCATCCTTTAAGGGAGTGGCCTAAGCTTATTGGATTTGTTTAATGCTCTTGATAGCTATCCTTCAAGGGAGTAGTCTACCTTATATTTGGTAATTTTTATTTTGTTTTTGGGAAGCTATCCTTTGAGGGAACAGTCTATAATTCTTAAGATATTTACCCAAGTAGTATTTTGGTATCCAAATTATTTTTGGATGCAATGTTCTTAGACATGGACAAGTCTAATTAGGTTAAGAGGTTTACCATTATGAGTGAAAAAAATTAACACAAGAAGGTCAATGATATGTGAAAGGGTTTGGTTTTGAGAGATAATGACCATGGGATTCCATCTTGTTAGAGATGAAAAGTATCCATGAGAACCATACTATGGGTAGAGCCATGGTACCCACATTTAGGATTAGGATATGACTATGATGGTTAATCACATGGTTCTATGTTGTAATCAATTGTCCTCAAAAAGAGAGGAGACAGATGGGTCAAGGTTGAAATGTTGTAATCAATGGATGAGCCTAAGTTAGACAAAAGAGTGAGCTTGAGCCTTCCTTAATAAAAAAAATTGATGCAATGCAAAGCATTGAGAGGTTTAGGTTCTATTTTGCCTTTGAGAGAGGATAAATGATAATATATTGATCCATACTTATGGGTAATGATGTAGGGTCTAAGCTAATTGAAATCAAACTTGCCTCATTTACTCTTCTCCATGTTGGTCATGTGTTAGTTTTCTTTTAGGATGAGGTCTCTAATATTAAATTCTTATTGTTTTATGTTATTTTTATAAACATGTTTGATATTCTCTTGATATATATGTAGGTGGGTGAGGGCTACTAAATGATGCTTGTCAAGTAACTCAAGTTGAGATAAATGGTGAAAATGAAAATATTCCTAAAAAATGAATTCTTGAAAATATATGTAAAAAGGGGATTTGGACTTCAAGAGGTAAGACTAACTCTATTCTAAAGACTAAAGATAAATGGGTAGTACTTATAGAGGTTTGAATGATAGTACGATAAGCCCATAAAATGAATGAGATGTGCAAGTGCCAATATTGACATGAATTACTAACTACTTTAGTTAGAATTTTTTTAAGGATTTTTTTAGAGGCTTATACTTGTCCATTTACTTATAGAAGGTAAGGTGATGAAAATCTTAACTCAATGGCAAATTCATCACATAGCCCTTGAACCTACTCATTTTTTAAATATTTGGCATTATTGGTGATGATATTATGAGGAACCCCAAAATGGAAGATGATATAATGGTTGATAAGGTCGATAAGAGGAATAACTTATTCCCACTTGGTGAAGTATTCAGTGGCTATGATGATGAAGCTATGCCACTGTGAAGAATGGGGGTTAATTTCCCCAATGAGATCAAGCCTCAATTAAGATACTTGGAGGTTATTGGCTAACATGTAATGTAAATTAACATGTTGTTAACATTTAACACATTTTTTTACATAATCACACAAATCTTGGTTGAGGGTGGGCCAATAGTAGCCAAGGTAAATGATACATTTAGTGATCACTAAGACACTAAAGTGTTCCCCATATATCCCATCATGTGTTTCCTTGATGGCATGGAAAGCTTCATGGTTGCATAGGAAATGAAGAAAGAGACCATCAAAACCATGTTTGTAAAGGATTCCCCCTAGTCTGGTGTAATGAGAGGTACTCAAAATAGAGGTTCTTCAAGTGTTCCTAGAGAGGTTGGAAGGAATGATGCTCAGGTTGAGGTAGTTAAGAGTTTGGTCATACCAAATGTTGGGTGGGGATTCCTCCATATTACAAATAGTAGGGAAATTAGATTGGTTATAGGAGGCACTAGTAATATGATGAATGGTGACAAGGATTTTGGAATTGGAATGTTGAGAAAGGATTTGGGAAGTAATGCAAGCCATCATATCTATGAATTTGTTGGTCGATCAAGGAACATATTAGACCAAGTAATGTTCAAATGATGCTAAGAGATTATCAACTAAAATTTTATATTTTTTAAATAAATCATTCTTACATTGATAAGATCTATTGACTTGGTTGGCCACAAGCTAGGAATAACCAAATACATGGATTATCTTAATTCCCAAGGCTAGAATAGTTTTGAGACCTATCACTAATAATTCATACTTAGTAATATTATTGGTGCATTCAAAGTCAAGTTTAAAAGAGAGAGGAAAGTGTTCACCATCAAGGAGAATGAGAATAACTCTAGCACCCCCTCCTTGTCAACACTTTGAGCCATCAAATAACATGGTCATTTGGTAGGTTATGTCATCTTCTTGAAAAAGAGTCATGATAGACTCATCTAGAAAGGAAAGAGGAGGTGGTTGGCTGTTTGGTAAAGGAGCTTCCACCAATTGATTGGTAATGACCTATCCTTTAATTGAATTTTGTTGGCAGAATTCAAGGTCAAATTTAGCTAGGAGCATGAGCCATTTAGCCATACACTATTTTTGGTATGGTTTAGAGTACATGTACTTGAGTGGTTTGGTATTAGTTATGACATGGGTTTTAAGGATAAGAAGGTAGTGGAAGATTTTAGTGGCCATGAAGGTCAATGCTAAGTAGAGTTTATTGATAGATTTATATTGAGTTTTGTATTCTACAAGCATGTGCTTAATGTAGTATACAACTTACTATTTATGTTATTCATCTTGATGAGCCAACATTTCCCCTAGGGAATGTTCAATGGTAGAGATATATAGGTAAAAGTGGTAGACATCCTTAGGAGGAGTGAGGATAGATGGTGACAAAGGGTACTATTTGAGTGAATCAAATGCCTTTTGATAGTTTCTATTCCATTTTAAAGAGACATCCTTCTTTAGAAGGTGATGGAAAGGTTAGCACCAATCTAAAAATTGGGAAATAAAATGGCAAATGGATTGAAGTTTTACCTATAGGCTATGGAGTTACTTAAGGTTAGTTGGAGGAAGCATGTCCAAAATTGCTCTGACTTTAGCAAGGTCTACTTTGATTCCATAAAGAGAGATGATAAATCTAATAATATTTCTTAAAATGACCATAAAAATGTATTTCTTGGGATTAAGGTGAACATGATAATAATTGAGGCATTTACATATGATCATAAGAACAATCAAGTGATATTTTTGGAGTTTGTATATCTTGAGAAGGTCATCCACATAAGATTCTACAATCTTATGGATGATATCATATAAGATATAAGTCATGGAACATTGGTAGGTTATGCCAACATTATTTAACTTTAAAGGCATGAATCTATAGCAAAAATTGCACCAAGGGGTGGTAAGGCAGTTTTGTCCTAATCTTTAGGAGTAATCAAGATCTAATTATAGCCTAAAAACCCATCCATGAGAGATAACATCTTGTGTCTAGGTGTATGATTAACAAGCTAGTCAACTTTAGATAGAGGAAAGTCATCTTTAGGGTAGGTGAGGTTAAGGTCATGAAAGTCCACACAAACACATAGACACCTAGTGGCTTTGGTGACCAGTATGTATTTGAGTCCCATTAGGGGTATTCAATGGGTTGAATGAAGTTTACAGATAGGAGATGCTGAATCTCTTCTTTTATGAGAAGGTCTATGCAAGGATACATGAATCAAAGTTTTTGTTTAATAGGATTGGCATCACTATGAGCGACTATGTTATGGGTAGAAATGGTGGGATAAATCCCAGGGATATCATTATAAGACCAAGTGAATGCTATGTTGTGGTCTTGGAGGAAAGAGAAGTCCCAAAGTTCCTTAGCATTTAGTGATTGGCCCAATTTGACAATGTGTGGGTTATCCAAAGTGCCCAAATTGATATCCATGGTGGATTCATTCAACATGGTTGAGGCCTCAAGAGAAAGGGATTTATGGATAGAAGAATCCCCCACACCAAGGTAGGTAATAATGGAATCATCATCTTGATGTTTTATGGTGTTAATGGTAGGAGAATAATTCTCTACCATTTTAGGGTATACAAGTGGAAGGACTTTAGTTTGGGCACCCTTTTAGTAGATGAGAGGGCCCAAACTAATGGTATTAACTAGACAAAGAAAATCTAGGGAGGATGATCTCAGGATCTTCAAGTGAGGAAAGTGATTAGGTTGGTGAGGATGGGATGTCTTCCTCCATGGTGGAAATGGGTTTGGGTGAACTGGTGGGTTATTCTAGTGGTTTACATCCAAGGCAAAATGACTCATGAGGTTGTAAATTTTTGATATTGGGTAACTCATGAGGCCCTTGTTCATAGAAACCAAGGCCAAATCCTTTCCAAGCACATGCATGAAGATATAACTTAGTGAACTATGGTTTGTTAAGATAAGAAAATTTAGAGGTAAATGGTTGGATGGATAAAGTAGCAGTAGGGGTTAGAAGTGGCTAATCAAGTCCCCCATAAATGAAATTTGTTTGATGGTTAGGGAACTCAAAGGGGATGATGGTTTTAATGTTAGGGTCAGAGGAAGGATCATTTCTAGGATTCTCATATTCTTGGGAAGTAGAGAAGGCATATAAGGATAATAGTCTATATTACCTAAGGGAAAGATTTTGGATCTAGTTGCCATGGGGTTCTCTATAAGAATCTAGGAAGAAGGGATAGATGATTTAGTAGAACCTTCATCAACATTTGGTGTGGAAGTGTCATAGGTTTTATTTGGTGGGGTTATGTCATTAGTAGAGGTTTTTGAGGTGGATGAAGGAGGAAAAATGATGTCATTAGGTCAATATGTCATATTGTAATATTTAAAATGAGTAGGGTCAGCCTGAATAGCCACAACTTGACCTTCATGCTCAAATTTGACACATCGATATAAGGTGGAAGGGACACAACTCATGGCACAAATATAAGGGTACCAAAATAAGAAATTTTATTAGAATTATCCTTCTATAACATAAAAAAGTTTGGGAATGATACAGTGCCCTACAAAAATATGAAGGACAATTGTGCCCAAGGTAGTAGTCATGGTATCATTGAAAGAATGAAGGACCATTGTACTTTTAGACATGATGTTTGTGGGTAAGTGTAACTAGTCATAAGTATGGGAGGAGATAATATTGATGTTGGATCCTCCATTAATCATCACCCCTTTGATGTAGGTTTGATTAATATATGTCATAATGAATGGGGGGATCGGGATCCTCTAGATGAATAGAAGGTATTTCTGAATTTTTGAAGGTGATAAGGTTAGAAGTTCAAATGGAACCAACAAAGGTGGATAAAAGTTTAGGGTCAGTGGGTTGGACCTCGATGGACTACAAGACTTTTATGAGTACTTGGTAGTGATGGGGAGTGGTAGAGACTAACTCATACAATCTCATTTTTACTATAGTTTGGTGAAACTACTTGAGGATACCTTTTTAGATGGATATTACATATGGGTTAGGGTATGTAGAGTTATATGGTGAGGCACCTAAGATAGACACCTTGGGTTTTTAATGATGGAGATGGTTGGGTATTATTGGATGGGAATTTTAGGGAGTGATAATTCTAAGGAATGGATGCCTTAGCCTTCCCTTTATCCTTCTATTGTGATCTTGTGACCATATTGATTGTATGGATAATAGGAGATGTTGAGGGAGTGGAGTTATCTAACTTGTCATTATTCTTAGTTGAAGGTGGAGGAGTGGGTAGGTGTTGGGTAGGTATGGTCATTATTTGGGTTGATAGGGTAGCATAAGAGGTTTATATGTTAACAAATCATCCTCATCATAAAATTAATGGATAAGAGTTCGGAGATATTTATAGTTCTTTGTGTCATGGCCAGGTGTCCTATGATATAGGCAAATCAAATTTTCATTGAACCATGATAGTTTAGGATGTGAAGGGTCAAAAGATTTTATGGGTGGTAAGACCAAGGAAGACGTTTAAAACAACCTTTGTAGAATGGTTGAATAGGATTTAGCTAAAGGTGGTAAAGATCTAGTGGTTTTTTCTTTGGGTATTGATGTAGAAGGTTATTTGGACATGGGTTTGGTGATAGGTGTCTTAGGTAAGGTGGTATGCTTTGATGGTTTTGGTTTATGCAAAATGGTTGATGAGCTAGAGGTAGAGGATGGAAAGATAGGTAACTTAGGAATCATTGATGTAGTGAGGAGAGGTGTTTTAAAAATCAAGTATGAAAGTGTGACCAAAAAAGGTGGTGGGGTTTTGGTAAAAATAATGGGTTTCATGCTTAAGATAGAGGGATGAGGACCTAAAATAGAGGGCAAGTTTGAGGGAGGTAAAATTCAAGGTTTTGGACCTTTTAGTGGTTTTACCTCTTTGGTTTTTTTGGTTACCAATTTTGAAGGATGTTTGGTTACTTGGGTCTTATTTTTAATGATTAAGCCTTTAGGTGGAAGAGAAATAATGGTTTCTTTAACTTTGTCTTGGTTTTTGATAGAAGGTTCTAAAATTAGAAGTTGGGTGGATAAAGTTATATTATATTTTGAGCTAGCTTCCAAAGAGGGAGTGGATGGTTATATAATAGGAGAGGTAGGTGTGGTATCGTCTAATAGAGGTATGGGTATGGTGGCTCCCTTTGTTTGGGTGTTGAAAGGAATAGAAGGTAGTTTCTCCCCTTATATTATGGGGATGTGGAAAGATGTGGTTGAGGTGATTTTTTATTCAATAATAGGTTCATTAGTAACCACATTAATAGTATGTGCCTCATGGGATGGTTCTAGTTTATTGTCATGATAAGGGGTAGAAGAGCAAGATTAAGAAAAGGCTTGTAAAATATGTCAAGGGCCTAGTTCAGTGGTGCATTAGGATTATCCAGTGTAAGCTCTTCCTTGTCAATGAGCAATTGGACAAGGTATTATAAGTTGTTCCAACTATTGATGTCATGTCCTATACTTGGTGAAAATCAAAATGGTCATTCTCATTATAGAAACCTGGTATGGGGTGAGAAGTATCAAATTATTAAGGTGGTTTAATTGGTGGAAGTTAGATGATATTGGATTTTTGTAACTTTTCCAAAATAAAAGGATAGGGCTCCCCAAGTGGAGTTAATTGTTTATGATTATTCCAATTTTGGTTCCTTTGGTTTTAGTTTGAATAATTAGAGGAGTCAGAGGTTTGGTTGCTTGGGTTTTTTTAGTTGGTAGATGGTGATGGTATAGCTTTGAGGATAATGGTGTTAGAATTTGCTTTGTTTTTAGTGTTGGGATTGGTTTGGTTGTTTGGTTTGGAAGAAAAGGTATCATTGGGTTTGTAAGTTGAGTTATTTCTCTTTAACATTAACCTTCCTTCATCAATGGATCTATTCTCTAGTTGTTCATCCATGGTTAAAGATTCATCAAAGGTTCGAAATCTTTGGACATGTAATGTGGATGAAATATGTTTTACACAAGCTTGAGAGAAGAGATATATAATCTAAAGTTGAGGTAATGAAAATAAAATTTGATTGATTAAGCTCCTCCAACGAGCCACAAAATTGGTAATAGATTCATCTTCAAATTGTCAAATGGAGTAGAGGTCAATAATAGAAACTTTATTGGATATATTGATCGAAAAGTGATCCAAGAAGTTTTGGAATAATTGGGTGAAAGAGAGGATAGAATGTTTGGGTATGGAACTATACCAATTCAATGATGGTTCATATAATGACATAGTAAAGGTATAGAGAAGAAGAGTGTCATCATGGGAAATCTAGTAGCATGAATGCCTAATTGCTCTTAAATGTTGTTGAGGGTCTTATTTACTATTAAACTTGGTAAATTTTAGAATTTCACACTAGGTCGAATAAGGTCTAATGGGGATCAAAAGGTTAATAGGCTCATTGTAAATTTAATCATAATATAGGATATTATGGGCTCCAGAGATGGATGACTCAAGGGTAGTCATCTTATCCATGATCAAATTTATGAAGTCTACTTGAGGATGTTGGGATGTGTAGTCATACGGTATGTTTTGTTGAGGTTGGAAAATATATGAGTAGTTAGTAGATGGTTGAGACGACTCCATGTATTAGTATGTGTTCTTTAAAAGTTAGTGGAAGATATATATTGGTATGAGGATGTTAATTTTTGGGTAGAGGCAGGTTGTTTGATAGTAAGCATATGCCATTGTGGGATATGTAGATAACTAAAGTTTACATGTTGGGTCAGAGTGGTGTTAAGTTAGTGGTTGATGGAAGGGTGTTAACTCTTGTTCTAATTAGTGGTAACATCTAGGGTATGGACACCATAAAGTTCAGAAGTGGAGTAGTGTTTTATGGATTGGAGTTAACTAGAGGAATATGGGTGATGCTAGAGGTAGGCACTCTTATTAAAGGGGAGTGATTACTAAGATATATAAGGGAAGTGGTAGTTTGGGTTGATGGGTTATTTTTGAGGGAGTTATTGGTGGATGATAAAATTTAGGCAACTAAAGGTTGAGTAGTTCTTGTGGTAGTGGAGGTATTCACCATGAGGTGGAAAGGCATGCCATAAGGTGGATCTATGGGTGGGGTCAAAACCAAGATTTGGTAAGACATGGTTCTTAGGAAGTGTTGTAAGGGTGAATGATTATTATTTAGGAAAGTGGCAATACCTACATCTCTTAGGACTACCACTTAGGAATTCTTGGAGAATGAAGGGAGTCTATATAATCAGAAATGTGTTCCATGGGTGAAGAGGTGGAATTTGGTGATGGTTGATTTGGTGGTGGGTTTTGTTCCTCAAGGTCTTTTTGTTATTGGTGAGTGAGAAACATATGAGAATATAAGAAAAGGATGATACATTCTTACACCTCAAACAAAGAGAAATAAAAAGACTTAAGGAAAATAATGCATTCACTAAGAGTGCATTAAATCCTAGGATTATTTTTAATCTCTCTTTTGGCTTATGCCTTAGAAAAGTGTGAAGAGGAAATTGGCTTGAATAAGTCCTAGACAAGGTAGTCAATGTTTGGTTTTGGGTCATGTTTAGGCACTAAATAGACTTTTGTATTGGTATGAGTATGTGGCATGGTACTTGGGGATTTCTCCCCTCACATCATAATCCCACAGCTAGTGTGGGTGCTTACCCAATATGTACCAATTTATAGAGTTTATACTTAACCAGAGAATTGAATTGGTTATCCCCTTGATTAAATCTAAATAAGATAACTGGAAAAAGGTAAGATGAACCTCTAGGTGATAAAATCCTAGTTGAGAAGTGTCTCAAGTGTGTTTTTATGTTTTTTTGTGCAATTGGTTTGGTTTGTGTAACATTTGTGAACTATGATTAATTCATAATGGTTTTAATTAAACTAGGTGAACTAAAATCAAGCAAGCAGTCAATGGATGCACTCAATTTTAACCAAAATAATTTTTTTTTGATTTATTTGAATGAAGACAATAAAAAATAAAATGCACCTAAATTTAACATTAAAATTCAATCTTAATCCTAGGATGAATTATCTTTTATTTCTTTTTAGAAATGTAATAAAATTTAATTTTCTAAAAAATGTAACAAAAACTTTTTTTTTTTCTTTTTCTTTTTTGTAAATAAAGAAGCTTAATTTTATAATAATTCAACTAAATTTATTTAAATAATTCAATTATAAATTTATTAAAACATATAAGAACCCAATAAAACTCAAGGGTCCCACTGGGCATGCCAAAATGTTTTTATCTATTTTTTGCTTTTTTTTTATGTGTGAAAAGAAGAAAGTATTTGAGAAGGATGTGTAGAAGAATACCTATTGAATACATGAATATTTAATTTATAATTTGTGATAAATCCTATTTGGATAGGTAATAATGACCTAAAATAATAAATCACTACCACAAAATGTGTTGGTTAGACAAGTAGTTTGGTGGATTACCTAGCATGAGCTAGATCTTAGAAGCGAAAGCTTTCTAGGAAGTTGTCAATTGACCCACTTTTAACACTTAAGTTTGTGAATAAAAAAGAAAGATACTTACATTTAAAATATAAAATAAATAAAATTAAAAAAAAAATTAAATAACATCAAATAACTGAATTAAGATGAGAAAGTTAAGTGCTTTTAAAATAATGACTAAATAAAGCAACTAATGCTGAAAATTAGTCAAAACAAGGTTATGGTTTTGGTTTGTAAATTTAACAATAGATTAAAGAAAGGTGGTTTGGTTGGTTGATAAATGGTTAAGGTAATAAAAATTTAAAGTTTAAAATGGGATAAGTGGGTGAATGGTTTATGAGATAATAAGGTAAGTAGTTAAGATGGCAAAAGGGGAAGAGGATAAGGAGGGTAAAACTGGAAAAGGTGTGAATGAATAAAAGATGGCAAGGGAGAAAATGGATTGAGATAATGAAATGAAAAAGGGAAAAAATGGATAAGTGGTGATGAATATATTAAAAATACAATGGGATGATAAGATAAAATTTAAGAAACAAAATCAAATGTTACCTTCCAAGCTTGAAGAAGAATGTTGTTATTGTTGTTGATGTTGTTAAAGATGTCTTGAGGCGATTTTGATAGAGCTTTGTTTCTTTGAATTATTTTCCTCCAAGATGTGGATGACCTCCAAAATGATTAATTCCTTTAAATACCTACAATAATATGTTAATAACCAAAGACTAACTTCTAACTTAACCTAGGGTGAAGGAGAGGGGGTATTTATAGCATTTATTGTTAAGAATGATGTCAAAAGAGGGATTAGTATAAGTATGGAACCATGTCCCATGTGGTACAAGAATGAGTTAAAATATGATGGTGGTGGGATTCACACCTTGATAATGGGTCTCCCATTTAGGTTAGTGTGTTTGCCACCTTACACACGAGTCCAATTTTGAATGGGAATCATGCATATGGGTCTAATTAAGGCCAAAGACTTTTCATCACCCTTTCTTGTCTTCATCTAAGCACTTAAAAAGATGCCCCATAGAATGTGGTGCCATTTTCCATGTGGGTTCATAAATGAGTCAAAATATTACAGTGGTGGGATTCCCACCTTGATCATGGGTCTCCATTTGGGTTGGTGTGTCTCCCACCTTGCTCATGAGTCCAATCTTTAATGAGAATCATGCACATTGGTCTAAATGAGTCTAAAGACTTTTCATAAACCTTTATTGTCTTAATACAAGCACTTAAAAATATGCCCCACAAACTTTGGTTCCATTTTCCATGTGGGTGCATATATGAGTCAAAATATGAGGGTGGTGGGATTCCCACCTTGATCATGTGTCTCCCATTTGGGTTAAAATGTCAAAAATGGGTGGATATAGTACCCTTTATCTTTTTCCAAAGCACTAAAGAGGTGGTTATCCCATTTTGAAGGTTATTTTAACGTGTGAAGACAAAATACATGATGAATGATGTCCACTTAAGGTTAAATTCTCTGCATTTCAAGGGGGCGCCTTTTGATGCTTAAATGAGGTCATTAAGCACATTGGGAAAGGGTCCCAAGTGGGGTATGATGTCCCACATCAAGCCACCTCATTTATAATCCATGTCACTTGCCAAATCACTTGCTATATCACTTTTCATGTCACATGCCATGTCATCATGAATAGTGATAGTTTGTCCCATGAAGAATAGTGATAGAGAATAGTATTTTTGAATAGTACTCTCAAATAATAATTTTGAATAGTACTATGTGAATAGGATAATATTGATTTGGTTAGGTTAAGAGGGGTTTTTTAGGGTTAATAAGGTTTAGGTAGTCTTTAGAGGGTCTTAATGCATTTAATCATCAAAAACTATATGTGTGCAATTTTTTAGTGTCTACAAGATCATTGACAAATGTTTGTTAATCAAAAAGGACCTTATTAACAAATGGATTATCAATATCACCTTATTGACCTAAAATTAAAACCAAAACCAAGGAAATAGGCAAAATTAGAACTAGAACCAAGTGCAAGTGCAAGCATTAGCATCATTATAGGCTAGTAATTACCAAAAATCCAAGCATTTCAATCAAAACAATAATTTTATTGGAAATGGAGTAACCATGTCATGACATGTCCAAATTGTGAAAACATCATCTACTTAGCCAACACTATAAATTTAAATTATTCCTCACCAACAACCCATTTAATAAGTGTAACCTTCATAGAAACCTATACTAGCACAAAAAACACAACAATCTTTACCTTCGAAAACCCCTCCTCTAAGGAGAAATGTGACTACTCTTCACAATTTAGTGACCTTGGAGAGCCCATTAAATATATGTTTTTCAAGTTATCTACTGATAATTTGATTAGATTGATGATACTAAAGAACTATCCTGAGGGCATTCCTTATTTATACTAGTATTGAGAGAATGAGTTATGTGAATATCATCAGGTTAATTGGCATAATTTACACCATTATGTGTAGATCAATCACCTTATTAAAAATATGTTAGAAAATGTGGAGATAACATTGAATAATAAAGCTTATACATCTAATCATAACTTGGGTATATACCAAAACCCTTTTATATAACATAAAAATAACAACAATAAAGGCCAAAACCATAGTAATAATAATATCAACAACTGAGACAATAACAATAGTACCATCAACAGTAAAAATAATGCCAATTGAATGGATGGAACCAAGGCCAAATTGGTTCCAATAATACTCAAAAAATTTACCATGAAGTTTTACATGACTACAAAAAAGATGTAGGTCATATTGTGGGAGGTTGCATTTCCACCATCATCATTAATTCAAAACCAAGTTATAATCAAATAGGACTATTTCTAGCCAGTTCCAACCAACCAATCTATGTCAGTGATCCTTCCTTACTTGGGACTGCATACAGGTGCATGATCAAGTAGGGATTACAAATTTTGGACCTTATACTAATAACTCATCATTATAGTTTGACCACATATATGTGTACTAGTAATAGAGAGTTATCCTATCTAGACCCCCTCCACCATCTTGTTTTAGCAACAATGATCTTGTATCTAATCCCAATTATGCAATCACAACTTAGTGATCAAATATTACCATTTTATGTCCACAACCATCTACCATTACACCCATCCAACCCACCATTATGGATAGGAATAATCCATATGCCATTGTAAAGAAAAAGACATTTGATATTGTGTAACTATAGAAGATACCTACATAAATCTCCATTTTAGATTTTTTTCATACATATACTATCTAGAATAACATCTTGATATAATTCCTAGGCCAATCGCAAGTTCCAAATGACATAAGCCTAGAAAAATTTCATGTTTTGATTGGACATTTATCCCCAGGCCAACAGTTAATCTTTGATCAAAGCGATATGTCCTCCCTTGGCCCTCTCTATAATAATTTGTTGTACATTGAGGTTGTCATAATGTGGCATAAAGTGAAATTTGTCATCATAGACAATGGATCAGGCCTAAATATTGTGTCTCTAGAGTTCATCAAGCATCATGAATATACAACAACTAGTCTACACTTGGAAATAATCACTATCAAGGTCTATGATAATAAAGAGAGGGAATCACAAGGCACTATAAGCTTGTTATTTACCATTGGGCCCTTGACCCATGATAGACTTTTCCATGTGTTATACCTAGACCTATCGTATAATTTTATTTTGGGTAGACCTTGGATGCATGACATTCATTTCATTTCATTAGCAGTGCACCAGTGTCTCAAGTTCTCTCATTTTTTATAGAGGTTACCATTCATAGAGATTTGCAGCCATATGAACATCGTAAATATTTGGAAGCTAAGTAAAAAATCTATAATTATCATTTCAGCCTAGAATCAATTCCAAAAAAGGATAAGGGGAAATAAATACTTGTTGATTTTTTAGAGGCCAATTGCATACACCCATATAGTCTTGATTCATCTTCCAATAGCCCACCTCCTAAAATGTTCAATCATTTTACCATCATAATTAATGTCTTAGGAGATTATCTAACTCATGACACATGTCATATTTCCTAGCTTCCATAGAACCCTAATTCTTATCGAAGACCTAAATCCAAAACACCTTGCATGGAATGGAAATGAAAGGGAAAGGGAAAATTACATAGCACATCTCCTATTATTTTCATATTAGACATTAGCCAAGAATAAGACACAATTGAAAATGATAAAACCTAGCTATATAATGACAAAATGACCAATTGTTATAAAAATTCCAAATACCCCATCCCTAATAGGATCATGAAGAATCATGCCTATCATGGATAAGGCCTTGGACTAAATCAACAAGGAAAACTTGAGCCAATTTCTATAACATGGTATAAAGGAACCTATGGTCTCAAATATAAACCACCTAGGGGTGACCCCGCATATCTTAGTTGTACTTTAATGCTAGTGACTAGTGATGATTTTGATAGTGAAATGGAGTCTAATCACAACATTTATGAAGATTTGGCCAAATCCATATATTTAACACTCATTCCATTTTTACTCTTACCTCCATTAATCAACATAATCTATTTCCTCTATATAACCCTTAACTTATAGCTTGAGACTAACAAGAATTCATATTTCTTATAGATAAGTTTGAGAATGATGAGGCATTTTGTGATTTTCTATGCCTAAGAGACAATGTTCCATTGGGAGACCACAAATAAGGGTTCTCCATCAAGCTAGATCTTGCAACCTATTTTGGAGAAGGTTGAACACCCTTAGCCACAAGAAAATAAATAAAACATTGAGTTATTATTGACTAATTTGATAGCCTAGCCAAATAATTCAACCTCCCTATAAGTTCAAAACATTTATGAGGTCTCCTAGGTCATAAACTGGTTCACCATGGTTCATAACTAGGGTCACATAACATGTTTTACTTTTGTCACTTATTTATTTGTCCTAAGTGTCATTTTATGCCACCTTTCGTCTAGTTTAATGAATTGTATCATTTCCTCAAGGATAAAAGTGCATCAAAGTGTGTATAAATATACCATGTGTTAGTTAGATTTTATAGAAACTATTTACATTAACAAAATATAGGTTTTAATGTATAAGGATTTTAACTACAAAAAAGAGAGTTTTGGGTAGTTGTATAGACTGTAGAACAATTTTTTCATGTGTGGAAGATTATATAGTGTCCCTTCATCTCCCCATAACTCATTTTCATGTTTTTATTTCCTCGATGAGTTAAAAAATGGCAAAATTTGGTTCACCTTTTACATCTCTCTCTTGTGAAAGTCAAGACTAGTCAACTGATTTCCCTTCTGTATAGACAAAATAGGCAAAGTCAAGGTAAATTCATTTAGTAGATGTTAACACTCCTAATGGGATATAATTACATGAAATTATTTTGTATATTAGTGTATTTTAATTCATGAACCATCTCTAAGAGTGATAGTGACTCAAAACTACCTTCACATTTCTAACTCGTATTAGTTTCCTCATCTATTGCATTGATATCCAAGTGTTGTGTGTGTTTTGGTAGAGCATGTTTTTCATTTATATGTTATCTTCAATATGATTTTAATGTGTTTTAAATAAATTTATGTAGGAAATGTCTCATCTTATTGTAAATGGGCATCATAGTTATCTGAAGAATAGTGTTTCCAAGTTGTAGTGTCTCATCTTCTGTAAGTTTATTTATATCAAGTTATTACACCTATGTTTCACCTCTAAAAACATGAAAGATAGTTTATCCATGTCATTTTTTCATTTGAATAATTGGAGGTTGATTGGAATGGTTCCTAAAATAAAGAAAAAATATTGGTCAAAACTCTGGTGCATACAAACATATACAATTATATGTAATGTTAGACAGATACTAAAGGAGCCATCCAAATCCTAAAACACAAGATAAACTCAACTTGATGAATTGAATGAGTTCCTCAAGTCATATAGAGTTCATAGAATACAATCAAGACTTTCCCATGTAATGTCTTCAGGTGTAAGATAGGAAATTTTCTTAAGGGAAACTTTACCTTAATAGCTCTGAAATAGGTCTCTATTATACAATGTTCTATCTTATGGTTGAAGTGTCTCAGATTTTCAACAAGCCTATTGGTGTCTATCTTGTATCCTAGACCTAAATACCACATTTTTACATGGGAGGATGATTTATAAGCCAAGTATACAAATGATTTAATGGTCTCAACTTAGTCAAGTTTCCACTGAATATGTTCAATAAAACTATAGTATAATTAAACCGATAGCATTTAACACAGACCTATAATGCACACTGGTAGCAAGAGAGGAGAACCTAGTTTATAGGCACAAGATGAGTTCATTTAGGTATGATATTTACTTATTTCAATTATAAATAATAATAGGTGTGATCATATTACTATTTCATGAATAGACACGTATACGATCCTTTTAACTCCTACTTAATGTATACCTACAATTGACATACACTACAGACCAATATAAGATAGGGAGAGATGTAAGTCTAGCCAATAGACAAATATGATACATACAAGTATGATAAAAACTTATAAACCTTAAGATTAATATAAGGATATTAAATACTATGTTTTCATATATATAAACACCTACATGAAACCCATATTCTTCTAATGCACACCTATATCTGAGAGATAGTCTTTAGACTAGTCCAAGCTAATAAGAGATTAAAAGTTGTAGGTAGAAATATGTATTGTAGATGATCAAATAAATTTAATATTCATGATAAAAAATTTCATTTGAAATTAAAAGGTAGTGGAGATAGAGGAAATATTGAATCAAGAACTAGGTTTGAATCTCAACCTACAATCCACTAAAACACTGCCTATATTCACTATCATATGAGCTAGTCTTATGAAATTTGATGATTTTAGCCATATAGGAGTATGAAAAGGAATTTAAATTTATTTCATAATGTCTTAATGAGTAATTAAATCTCACCATATACTCACCTTTTTCATACTAATAGTATATATACTCTTTGTTCTATCACAGATGGAGAACACTCTAGTATTAGCAAAGTCTACAAACTTGACATAAGAGTGTTGAAATGATGAAGGAGAAATCTTGAAATAATATTGATATGATATATAAATTTTAAATATAGGTGAATAGAGGAAAAATAATACCTATAATTAAAGGAAAATTCTACAATTGGTCACATGTTTAAATACTTAGTCTAGGTCTTTAGGCCTATAACTAGACCTATACCCTAATGGCTGTCAACTTCATCCATAGTGTCACATGAACCTTCCAAATTATATGAGGACCTTAAAGGGAGTTTAAAATATGAATTTGAGCCATATTTTTCATATAAAATCCCAAGAGTGGTTAATTTGGCCTAAACTTATATCAAACCTATTTGGAATGCTTGTAAGGATCTCAATAGGCCATTTTCATTCACTCACCCCTATACAAAGGGACTGCATGGTGACCCAAGGATTTGGGAATAGTTGGAGGGTGTATCTAGCTCAAACTCAATCAAATTTTTTTGGTATTTAGACATCAATATTTTATGAGTAATCCTTAATAGTCTAAACCATCAAAACCCCTCTCAAAATACTTACGTAACCCTGATGGAGAATAAATGGTGGGATATGCATTCAAAAGTGGTAAAATTATTAGTAAAGTGTTTTTAAATTGTTTATAACTCTAATAAACTCATTTAATCTCATTTGGTTCATACTATCTATTGTATATATTGACCTAATATGGGTTTTTTTACAATTTTTGATTGGTTCTATAGGTATAGGGGAGAATTTTTGAATGACAATCATTGTATGAGTTGATTAGAGACATGTTCCAACCTATCAAATTAATTTTAAACCATATTTGTCTTTGAAAGACCTTTAGTTAGTTCATCCACTACAAGTAGTCCTAAAAATGATAATGAGAATGAAATGATTTTTTTAGTGTGAAAGGTGAGAAGTGTGATAATCAAGCTTTGGAGGTATATTTGATAGACCAGAGGAAAAAATTGTATTCAATAGGTGTTTTAAAATATCTATATCACATCCTCTTGAATAAATGCAAGTCATTATGATTAAAATTAAGAGGACAAGTCTAGAAAGGATAGTGAGTAGTCATAGATTATGAATTAAAAGTGGTGCAAATGAGTCATGTTGGAGACTTAGGCTACACCCTAGCTGAAAATATAAGTGTTATAATTCTACTTTCAAACCTAGTCCAACATAGTAATGACCCTAGGATGTGAGTTACTTATGTTTGGGTTAGACCTATATGGCTTTTAATGAGGCTATATCCTCAAATATGATAATTTGGACCTCTCTTTCTAAGACCTAAATAAGTTAGGGTGAAAAGAGTCAATATATTACATAAATTAAAACCTATTATAACACGTGTTGATGCACAAAGTTTAAATATCCAATCTTAATATTGAACTCATTAGCATACTAATGAGATATGAATAAAACTAATGCAATGTTTATTATAGCTTCCAAGAAACACTAATTCACATAGAGGTCAATTTGACTATCTAAGGCTAGGGGAAATGAAGACAAGGCTTGATTGAAGGAACTTATAACTAATAGTCCACCCTATACCTAAGATATCAAATCTATGGCACACTATATGACCTAAAGGGAAAATTTGTTAGTATTTAGGTTGAATTTAGGCCTACAAAGGGAAGATTATACCACTTTTACATATCAGGCACACACAAAATACTAAACACAAATGATAAACATTGAAAATGCATTTCTCATTAATCCAAGAAATGAAAAATATAATTTCTAGTAGAGTCTAGTCATACCAACCTGAGGGATGTTCATTAATAGCTCAAAGGCTATATTTATAGATAAAAGGGAAGAAAGAGAGATATTTTGGCACTAAAAAAGGAATTAATGAGCTCAAATCCATTTGAAAAATAATTACAAATTCCTCTACATTTATGCTCATTTAAGCTTCTTGATTGATTCAAGTCACTTCAAAACATTACAAAGTTACATTATTCCCTCAGTGATGCTCCTTTATAGTTATAATGGTAGGATCAAGTTGTTTTGAGATAAATTCCAACATTTATGCAATTACAATAATTGGATCAATCTATTAGTGTTTTTTATTGATGCTAAATATTCTTCATTAGTTCATCATGGCATGAAAGAGTGGAGACAAGGGTCACTTTCATGTAGTTGGTTTTAGTGATGAAGCCATTGAAGTCTACATGTTTTCCTTATTGGCATCCTTTGAAATGTTATCTCTAGTTTAAACTAGACCATGCTTGAACTTACCTCAATACTTCTTCTTATTTTAATCAAAAGCTGCTCCTTCGACTTCCAATAGGAAATCTTTTTGGGTTCAAATTTGGCCATCGAATATCAACTCAAACCAATCAAATTGCTCTAAACTATCTTGTTCCTATTGGTCCAATAGATCCCTATTATTATATCTTAAATTTTTAACCTCCCATGCACCATTGGATCAAGATGTATGAGTGAATGTGTACCATATATCTAAGTGGGCCCACTTTCTTATTAGTAACTGGGGACCATTAGATCTTCAATATGATTAAATGCTAACCATTGATCTTTGGATTATATGAATCTAAATGACTATTTACTATGGATTAAAATTGACATATACGCATTTGTCATTTGATGTCCACATGATTTTCATTTTTGTCTATGTTACTACTAATATTTGAACACCATATGGTTAATTATTGAGCTTAAACTTGATGTTTGCATGCATGTCTTGTTTTACAAGTTAATCTTCGAAGGCTTATAACTCAAGCTAGAGAACTCACCAAGGCATGAAAATTTCAAGATGTGATCTTGGAATGAAGGGATCTATGGTAATGTAATCTTTTAGATCATGAGGCTTCCTAAGAAAAATTTATAAAATGCATAATTGAACTCATCTGCTCATTTTTGCATGACATCCTGGTGATGGTCTTGCACCTTAAACTTTCCAAATTCATCCTTCTTATAACCTTCAAGGATCTGATGAACTCTTAAGGTTTTTTCCATCCTTTTCATGCCTCTTAATTTTTATGAACATCATGAGGACTTGATTATATTCCTCCATTTGCAATGTTGAGCCTACTTCTAATCCATTTGATCTTTCTTCAATTGGGACCCTGCTAGACTTATTTATAGGTCTATGTAAAGTTTGGTATGTGGGCCAAAATAGCCAACATTTCTAGAAACTTATCTAGCTTGACCAACCTATTGGTAAAAATAACTCACTAAATTTCATGAGAAAATAGTAAACTAAAGTATAACAACTTTATCTAGATGACTTTCTTGACTAGGAGAAAGACTCTTTTGGGATTTTTAATCCTTTTCTAGCTAATAGAATAAGACTAAAGGGAAACAAAAACTAAAATAGAAGTAAGAACAACTACACTAAGGAAAAAAGGAAAACAATGAAAGGGAAGTAGACATTTGCTTGTGCTACTCACTTATTATCATAAATCAAACCTAGAATAATTAACCTAAAGTAAGATTTTTCCTCTAGGATCAAATGGGAAGATTTTTGGTCTACCATGGAACCTTGAAATGTATTTTCCATCTCTTTATATCTCTCTTCTACATCTAATTATAATTATATGCTCATGTCTTCTTGATGGTGAAACTAGGATTCCAATCTCCATTCTCAGGCACATTGATTAAAGGTATGGATCCAAGACCCAATCATACTACACCCAAATCCATGTAATTTTCAAGAACATCTAGAATTTTATGTATTTATTAGCTACCAAGGATATGATATCTCTTCCATTGTACCTTGATTCTACTCCTCATGGACATGTCACTTGTCCAAATCTTCATGATTGATATTTTGTACCTATTTAGGTATGCTAAAGGGTAGAATTTCCTCACTTTATTGGTGATCAAGAGCAATGACTTGAGGTACTATAGTAGACAACACTTTTTCATTCTTCTTATCTTCATTAATTTTCTCTTCTTTTGACCCAAAATGGATAGATTCAGTAACTAGTTGGTCTTTGAGATCTTCCATGGGAACTGTGAGATATTGAAAGCTTGATATTCATTATAAATATCCATATATTTCTGCCATAAATCTTCATAATTACATTCAATTATATCCTCTTTTGATGGCTTGAATTCATCAATGGTCAATTCAATAAGTTCTTGAGGTGAGACAATTGATATGTGATCAAGAAACTTATAAAAAATAACTTATTGTTGCATACCTAAAACTTCTTTCACTTGTTCTTCTACTTGTATCTCAACCTTTATGTCATCTTCTTTGATAATATGAAAGATATAATCATTCTTTTTCTTTCCAAGTTGTGTCCCAATAATGATATTTTCCTCTTGATCACTCAAGTCACCTCTATTTTTTGTCTCTTTGGTTGCATCTTCTTCATTTGCCTCACAAAGAATAGGTTCTTGCTCTAAAAGTGGCATGGTAGATCCATGAAAGTATTAAATAATATGAGAAAGGTTTATAGTAGTAACCATAGATACTTGATTCTCATTATGGATCTACTCCTTTTGGATCATCTTCATCTCCTCTCTTTACTACACTTTTTATTGAGTGGATTTCCATGAAGGAAAGGAATTAGGATTTTGAGGAGAAATGAGTGGAAGATGAATTATCTCTTGCCTAACTTCACCATCTTGAATGATGCTTGATTGTTCTTCTTTCTCCATAGACTATTTTACCTGATTCCAAGTCATGAACTTGGGTTTATGCACCTCTGCTTATATACTTTTTCAGCCATGGGTGTGATATAAGGAATTTGATGTTGTGTTGCCTCTATAGCTACCATTAAATACTGGAGATGCTAATTTGTAAGCTCAATTTTCTTGGCTAAATTAGCCTCAAAATCATGTATTAGATCATTGGGGATTTGTTCCTATAAACTTGAAGATGTAGGATCGTGTATTCTCTGTGCAATCTAAAAATTGGACTCTTCAAAGCATACTTATTCAACATTCTGAGATCTCTGTTGGATAGACTTCTAGGTAGGAAAGCTAGGTAAGGATTAGTTTGAATTATGAGGGATGTAATAAACATTAGTTTGTTGATCATAAATGGAAAAGGGTATCTCTATGGGAATATAATGTTGATTATGATGACCCTAGGATTTCTTATAAACCACCATCCTCTTTTTAATGCCTACTATTAGACCTCTAATGTCTATAATATTAGAACTAAACTTTGAGTGACCTTGCCTTATAAAAGTTACACATACATCTTTATCCCATTACAAATTTTCTCTCAAGCTCTAAATTTTGTACTTGGCAATCTCCTCTCTATAGCTCTTCCTAGTGTCTATACTTATCATCTCTTTCTCATAACCAAACAAAGTTTTATTGAAGCTAGAGATTGATTGATTTGGGACTTGATTAGGTTGATCAGGAGGATAACAAGAATCATGAGGGATATTACAGGAGTGGTATGAGTTTTGATATTGCTGATAGAGTTTTGTATACTCATCATATATTTGGTATATATTAGCATAAGGCTGATATGGGTCATGAGGATCATACTAGAACTACTGGTAAGGAGAGGAATAATAAAATTCTTCTCAATAGGCTACCATAGCCTAGAAAACTTGAAGATAACTAGAATTATGAATAAATATATGCTTTTTACCATGAGATAAGGGCCACATGAGTACTATTAATTGGTTCTAAAGATGAATGTGTTGTAAAATTGTACTCTAATAGCTAAATTTGTGTCCCATTAAGTGTGCCAAAACTATTAGAGACTTAGGTTGCACCCTAGCTGAAAATAGAAGTGTTCTATTTCTACTTTCAAACCTATTCCAACATGTGAATGAACCTAGGCTATGGGTTACCTATGTTTGGGTCAGACCTCTAGGGTTTTTAATGAGGCTAGATTCTTATTTATGATAATTTGGACCTCTATTTATAAGACCTACACAATTTGGGGTGAAAAGAGTCAAGAGATTACATAAAGTAAAACCTATTATAACATGCAGTGATGTACTAAAGTTCAAAGATCCACTCTCAAGATTGAACTCATTGACACACTAATAGGATATGAATAAAACTAATTTAATGTTTACTATAGCTTCCAAGAAAGAAAAATTCACATGAAGTTAAATTTGACTATCTAAGTCTAGGGACAATGAAAACAAGGCCTAATTGAAGGCACTTATAACTAGCAGTCCACCCTATAAATGAGACATCAAAGCTATGACACACTATATGACTTGTAGGGAAAACTTGTTAGTATTTAGGTTGAACTCCAACCTACAAAGTGAATATTAGACAAATTTTTCATATCAAGCACACAAAAAATACTAAACACAAATGTTAAACATTACAAATGCCTTTTTCATTATTATAAAAGGTGCATAATACATTTTTTGGCAGTCTATTTATACCAACCTAAGGGATGTTCATCAATAACTCAAAGGTTATATTTATAAAAGAAATAGAAGTAAGAGAGAGAGATTTTGGCACTAAAAAGGAATGAATGAGCTCAAATACATTTGAAACACAATTATAACTACCTATATATTTATGATCATTCAAGAATCTTGATTGATCCAAGTCACTTCAAATCATTACATAGTTACATTATTCCCTTATTGATGTTCCCTTATGGTTATAATGGTGGGATAAATTTATTTTAAGATGAGTTATCATGTTGATGCAATTACAATAATCAGATCATTTTATTATATTTTTGTCTTGGTGCTGACTACTCTTCACTAGTTCATTATGGCATGCAAGAGCAGAGAGAAGGGTCACTTTCATGCAATTGGTTTTGATGATGAAGTTATTGAAGTCTATGTGTCTACCTTATTAGCATCCTTTGAAATGTTAACTCTGGTTTAAACCAGACCATGCTTGAACTTGGATCCATGATTTTTCTTATTGTGGTTGAAATATACTCCTTTGAATTCTAATAAGAAAGCTTCATGGGTTCAACTTTGTCCATCAAATATCGACTCAGACATTAAATTTTTGACCTCCTATGCACTGTTAGATCAATATGTATGAGTTAATACATATTATAGAACTCATTTGGTCCACTTTCCTATTAGTAACTATGTACCATTAAATCTTTGATATGATTGAATTATGACCATTGATCTTTGGATTATTTGAATCCAAATGGATATCTACCATGGCTTAAAATTGGCATTTGTTTGACCATAATTTAACATATAGGTGACTATCATTTATTTTTATGTGACCATCAATCTTTGACCACTAGACAGTTAATTTTTTAGCTTAAACTTGATGTTTGCATGCATGTCACATTATGCAAGTTAATCTTTGAAGGCTTATAACTTAAGATAAAGAAATCATCAAGGCATGAAATTTGTAGGATATGATCTTAAAATAAAGGATTATATGGTGATGTAATGTTTTGGTTCATGAGTCTTCCTAGTTAAATTTTATAAAGTGTAAAAGTGAACTGGTCTGCTCATTTCTACATGACATCTTGATGATGGTCTAGCTCCTTAAACTTGTCAAATTCATCCTCATTACAAACTTTAGGGATTTGATGAACTCTTAAAGTTTTGTCCATACTTCTCCTTACTCTTAATGATTATTAACATCACGAATACATTATTGGATACCTCTATTTGTAATGATAAGGCTCCTTTTAAGCCATTTTACCTTTCTTTAATTAGGACCCTGCTAAGCTTCTTTCTAGGTCTAGGTGAAGCTTGGTATGTGGGACAAAATGACAACCAAGTCCATCAATTGAAAGGAATATCAAGGATGTTATAACATTATTTTCACCTTATTAAAATAATGAAAATGTGGCAAAGACCCCTATGGTAGTTTGGGACAATAAATTAGATCCCTCATCATCAAGATAGTTTTAAAGAGGAAGGTGAAGAGTTTTTATGCCAGATTGAGGGAAGATGTTGTACTTATGATGGACACTTTTCCAATAGGACTTACTAACATATTTCCCTCCTCATTCACTTGATTTTTAACTATTTTACAAATTTTAACACATGGACTTGTGACCCCTCCACTTCTCTTCTTCTATTTCTTCTCCTTTTCTCTATAAATGCAAGCCATTTTGGCAATTATAGATAGTACACACCTATAATGGTGAAGTCCTATTGGTTTGGCACCTTGTTTTGTCCTTTGAATAAAATTATGAATTTTATTTATTCTCTACACATCTTACCTAAGAATATCAAGTGGTGTATTTTAATGTCGAGTGATGAAGATTATTTCTCCTTACTTTAATCCCTCCCTTGTATGCATTATGTGAGTGGCATCTCTTCTATCAAGTCTCATAAATTGTATTGTTTGTTAAGATTTACTTGAATTTTGAGAGGAAATAGTAGTGTATAGTGTTATACCTTATTTTCACCTACATTTAGTCATGCATAGTAATCTACCTCTATGAGAAACACTCATGCTAGAAGGTCATAGAGTTGAGGTTAGTTTTAGTAGCTTTCTCTCTTGTTATATATGCAAGTGTATGTGTAGACTAATATTTTGGTGTATCAGATCATTAGTATAGGTTAATTTTTTTTACATTATTCCCTTTTCACCTCCCAAAGTGATTGGTCTAGTGTAGTGTGTGATCTCAAGAGATAAATAAATGGATCTAACCCTTTAACATAGAGGTTTACCTCTATTATAAACAACCCACATGACTATAGGTAATACCATGTTGTCCGAATATTGGAGATGATTTAACACCCTATCTTAAGGTGATATATTTGGCTACAATAGTTATGGCATGCTTGGTGGGACTAAGGCTAAAAAGAGTGGAAGAGTTAGTGGTGTTTTTTTCTTACTATCAACTTTTCGAAGCATGCAAACAAACACCAATAGTGACTCTGAATGCACCATCTAGTTGTTAAGAATATCCATGTACTTGTTCAAAATATTTTGATAAATTATTCTATTTTATTTGATTGATTTGGTTAGTATGGTTGGATATGTTGATAATTCTTGTTATACACATCCCTATCAAAGTTTTTATCTACCATATAGTCAACATATTACTCCATCATATTATCATGAGTTTGTTCAAGAGTATTATGAAGAAGCCTATGAATAAGGATGTCAAGTAGATAAGTTTAAGGCCCTTTAATAAGAGATAAAATCTCATAAGATGAAATTTATCTAAGGAGAGATACAAGAACTTAGGAGGTAGGTTCTTGAAATTATTCCTCCCTAATAGCCTTGTCCATCCTACCAAATTCCAATGCAACATCCTCAAGGTCATTAATAAATATCCTATCCTCATCCAATTCTACCTCAAGAGATGTACTTGCTAGAACTCATGCCTAAATTTTTAGAAATATAAATCTTAATGAATCAATGGGATCAAGAGCTTGATGTGATTCTTATGCACTTCATAGAAAGAATGAGAAAGTTTTTCCAATTCTTGATGAATAAGTGGAATTTGGTTGAAGAATGAGATAAGTATGTCATTAGTGAAGACTTTCATGAGATGATATGTTACATACAACGGTTGATTGATAGGATTTCAAGGTGGGAAAGCCCAAAAGTTGGGAGATAACTTGTAGTTGTTGAAAGGCCTCATAAAATCTATGGGGAAAGTCAAAATCTATTTGAAGAACAAGTTTATATCCCCCATCCTAAAGTGTTTTCCTATGATCCATGTCAATCATCCCAAGCCTCTCATCCTCATAAAGATCCCATTCAATATCCAAAAGATCCTAGTAGCCTCAAATTTCTATCTTGGTACCAAGAGGTTGATGATAAGAATAAAAAACTTATGTATGGTCAACCCACATTTCCATATCTTCAAAAACATAAAAATAAACCATATTGGAAGTACATCTAAGAGGATTTTAAACATGAAAAATAGGCCTTGGTTGAGGAAGTGGAAGTTAAAGTTAAATTTTTATAAGGTTTTTAAGAAGATAATGAGAATCATGAGGTACTTATTAAGGAAAGTGATATATCCATAACCCAGTATAACCTTCACTCCCTTCAAGACTTCTTTAAAGTGTTTCCTTCCAACCCTATGCCCATTCATGGTCCCTCCATCATTCCTCCTACCCTCTCTCAACCCATCAACCAATTCACCATCCTACCACCTTATCTCCTCTTAAAGGAGAATCCATCTTTTGGGAGGTAAGTAAGGAAGATCAACCTCAATTTGTAATAGATCAAGAAGATGTTTCAAGTGATTATGAAGAATACATAATAATATGGACTCCCTTGGTGAGTAAAATAAAAAGGCATTCTTATTGAGTTAGGAAAGAGAAAGTATTGATGGATTTGTAGTTGTTCACCAGGAGATTGATCAAGGCATGTGGCAAACCTATCAAGATATGGTCAATGAGTATGAAATCCTTGAGAGTATATTTCTTGAAAGAGAGCAAGAGGATATTGTGGAGGAAGAGTAAAATGTTATTATTAAAAATAATGCCTTGAATAACATCATGAAGCACTATATGATGACTATGACAGCCATGAACATGATTAAGAGAATGACTTTAAATAAGTGATGGTTCTTAAGGATAAAAATATTAGTGATGATTAGCTACATTAGATTGAGATGTTTTAATAGCTTGAATAAATTTTTAAATTTGAAGTTCAAGTGTATATTAATGTAGAGGAACATGACCTCATGGAGGACTATTTTGAAATTCTAGGGGTGGTTTACTATAACCAAACATAAGAATGGGATAATTCCCTTTGTGCTCAACATTTTAAATCTCATCTATGCTTAGATAAATACACATAAGGCACAAGCCTTATGTGCTCACCCAAAACATAGTTGAGAAGGAATTGGGGTCCACATTAGGCTAATTGTGAAATGACATGAGGCTTCACTAGGGGGTCTTAACTAATGCACCAAAAAATTAACTTTTGGTTAGACTCATGAATGTAGGCCTATGCTCAAGATAAGCCTGAGGTCATATAGGCACTTAGTGGGTCATAAAATTGATTTGATTTAACTTACTCTCCATACTAAATAGATGAAATTTAGTAGGAGTTGAGTTTAGTGACATAAAAAAATACTCATATTGTATGTAAAATGGCGATGACATCATGAAAATAATAGACTCCATTAAAATATTAAAACTAGTAAAATACATGAATTTCAACTAACATAATTTATCAAAAGTGTGACATCACACAAACACTTACATCCCACAAAAATGATAAAAGACATGCAAACAAGACAAAATAATGTATAATTTGAGGTAACACCATTTTTCATTGTTTAAATTCCATATAAAGAGTTTATAATCAAAATCATAATACTAAAAACCCATATGCTCATAGATGATCTTGGGCACATAAAATTAGAGCTAGAGTGGCATCCATTCTGTATCTAAGCCTTAATGACCACTAGATCAAAGTTTATAGAGCATGGTTTCAAAGTAATTACACTTAAGATTCATTTTATTTCAACCTCTTCTTTCATCCTTTGTTTCAATCTCTTTTTATATGTCATCAAGAGCATCTTTACTAAGGTGGAAGTTGCATGCTGAGTGATAAGCTCTAGTTTCATCATCAAAACCACCAGTTCTATGAAACTATGATTTTTATGCTCTCCTTTCCCTTTGTCTTCAGATATTTTTTGATTCCTTTATTATTAGGTAGATGGCTAGCCATCAGTTAGCTTGTGTATGATTTGCACTACATCCTCCAGCTAGCTACCAAAATTTTTAGGATAATCACTTGATAAAACATCTAGATGTGCTAAGGTGGATATCTATTTGGCATGAAAAATCCATTAAATGGGTTAGGGGCCCAACATTACCCCATATAAAATCCATATTCCTCCCTTAAACTAAGACATAAAACTCTTGGGAGTGTAAAACTCAAGTGCATTCTCCTGGAGTTCTGTGCCAAAATCCTCAAAGCCCTTTATGGCTAGGTTGATATTTTTTGTAGTGATATTAATCTCTATTGATGAAATAATAAGTGCAAGTATATTTGTTTTATCTATCTCTTTATGGAAGGCTTATATGTTAGCTCACACCTTTTACTCACTTTCATCTAGGATCTCCCCTTATTTATAAGACTTAGTTTTTAAAACATGCAAGATTTATTCCAAGGTTATTTCCTAGTATTTGATCTAATTTCTTAATACATTAACACTGCTCATGATATATGACCTTTCTAGCTTGTCTATAAAGTACACTTGATCCTTCATCTACTCCTCTTCATCTTTTTCTTACTTTAAACACATATCTATTATTAAGGATTGGTTGGAGAAGTATAAGAAGATTATGTCTACTATTTATGTACCCCCCTTCATCTTTGTGAAGAGATCTTTTATTTCTTAGAGATTTTCTACTAGCTCCTTATTTAGTGTGACATTGGGGTCTTCCTCTTCTTCTTATTCTTACACCAACTTGGGATACATTTTTTGGAGTATTTGATCCACTAATACACAAATCTTATCAACATATAAAAGGTTTAAAGTGCTGAAATTGAAAATAAGAGATGGCTCAACTTCCTATATGAACTCACAAAGCTGTTTCAATTTTAACTTATTATATTATGCTTCCTCCTTGGCTTCTTTGAGGAGTTAATTTAGTTTCCTCACCTTGATATCATTTATGACATTTCAAAATGTTACTTCCATGTCCCTTTTTTATTAGAGTATTCCTAGATTATATTGGGTTCATGGTGTATGGGTCAAAAATAAGGGATTCATTCCCTTTTCTATAATATTCTAGGATCAAAGTATCAACCTTTGGTACCTTGAATTGGGGCTCATCCATATAATGGTCTAGTGTAAATGAGAACTACTTGTGTAACCTTGTCATGGTAGCTTGGGGGGCATAGTTTTGTATAAGTATAAATCTTAATCCCTTAAAAAAATTTGTGCCATTTCACCAATGTTAATATATTTGTCATACTTTGTGATGAAAACATTATCCATATGCACTTCTTACTCTTCATGGGTGCTACTGATCTCTTCAGTGTGCTCCTCTTAGGATTCACTTATTTAGTCCTTGGGAGTTCATTAGACTTCTCCCCATCATCCATTTCTTCATCCTAGGGATTCTAATTTTTTACCTCAATGGTTATTGCTTCAATGCAAAGGTCACTTTGTTGTTTCTAGTGCTCCTCAGCTATCTATGTTTGTTTCTCTAATGTGCTAGTATTGATTTCTTTGTCTAAATACCCCTTAACTACTTAGGCATCCCTTCAAAACTTCTTCTATTTATCTATTAGGGTCACTTGGTGCTTTTATGACCACTTATACTATTGGTACTATGCTCAAGAGTACCTTTTGGGCCCTCTTCTCCAACTTGGCCTTCCTATGTTCTCAATCAAGTCTCTACTTCTCTTCAAGTGCCAAATCTTAGTTTATATCTTCCTCACTAAGTCTCATCTTCCTCCATGCCACTCTTTTCTCCTTGATAGATTATGGGGATGATAGGGATGCCTTATCCTTGAATTTCAGATTTGTTTTATTTGGTGGATTATTTAACAAGGTTGCACTAGAGGTAAGGCTTGTCATTTGCTCAATTACTTTTAGCATAACAGCCATGCCATTTTGTAAGTCCTCCTAAATGTTTCTAGTGATGAGTTTTTCACCTTAATTTATCTGTAGGACATAATTTCTTACCCTATATTATTTTTCCTCTTATTATATTATGAGTGCAAGGGCCACATATTTTCCCATATACACAATGGTCTTGCTAGGGAATGTCATAGGTCCCTTAGTCTTTTTTCTTAGAATATTGATAAAAGAAACACCCTCTTTCTTGAGTGTCACATTTTTATTGGGGGTAGGTGGTATGATTTATTCCTTTGAGGCTATTTTCAACTATATGCACTCTATAATCTCCTCTAATTTTTCACCGTACTTCCTTTGGAGTGACTTTGCCTAAATTTTTAGCACATCCTTTCCTTCATCACTGACTAAGAGGGAGAGATCATCATCCTTCTAGGGTCTCTACCCTTATTGTGTAACTTCATCTCATAGTATAAGTTGAAAATTCTTCCATTGATTATTAACCTTTGGAGGGGATGGATTTTAGGCCTATTACTATCATCCTCCTCATCCTTAGTTGCCCTATTTATGGGGTGCACAAATTTTCACCTCATCATCTTTCTATTGCAATCCACAAACTTGGCTTGGATATAAATTTATTACACATTTTGGATTCTCTTTAGTACCACCATGAATTATTTGGCTGAGAATGTGTAAGGTAATTAGATCCAACCTAATAGATTTTCATATGTGATCACTAGGCACACCACATAAAAGTGTTTTATCACAATGAAGGTCATCATTCCCATGAGTTTTTAAGGGAGTTCTTGTGGGATGTGTCACTCCTTCATAAATACCTCCACATACATATCAAACCACCATTGCACTCAAGTTTTGTACTTCTATAAGAAGCTAGGAGGTAGATGAAGTCCTAGTATTTAATTTTTGGGACTTGTATTTTTGTGGAAACACCCATAGGTGGTTATCATCACCATATATCACACCTATCTCCTCCATCAATATCAAGATAAGTATGTATCCCCACTAGAAGGTCTCACACACCTAATGGTATTTTGGCACATTCTTTATGATCTTCTCTATGATAAACTTAGAGATGTTAAACATTTCTTCCAACACCATGTGGCTAGAAATGTAAAAAAAGGTTTTAATTATATCTAACCATTAGCCTCTAAGGCAAATTTTGGTGCTTTCTAGGTGCACTATTGCCCTTATGCCTAGGTCTTGGATGTCTTTGATAAGGAATGCAAATCCTGAATTATTATATCCCAAGAGTTTTATGACCCTCTTTGTCTCTACATCATCCTCTATCATTTCCCATATATTTTTTCCTATGTTAGGTAGCCTTGTGATTCTTCTTATGTGGATTTCATAAATCCTCATGCATCATATATAAAAATGAAATGGTCACCATGCACTTATGAGAGAATGAAATGTACTAATACTTATGGATTTTTCAAGCTTGGTAGTTTAAAAATTTGTGTTGATCCTTTGATTTTTAACTTGTCTCTAATGGAGAATTCAAAGAACATGGTGCCTACCTTGGTATTCCTACTTATGTCCACCATCAAGTCTTTTTTTAGATCTTTTACATTGTTGCATATCCTATGGTTACATCCTTTTAAATTATACACATGGGCAAAGGATAACCAATTTTCCCTCACCATGACTTTTAATAGGTACTCCATCTCTCAATAAGTGAGATTTTCACTTGTAGTTGGATCAATCTCCATAATGTTAACTCCCTCTTCCAATTGTGCCTCTATTTTTTCATTGGTTTCTTCCCTTATTAATTTTTCTTTATTTTGATCCTTGCGCATTTTTTGTGGTCCTATGCTTAGCCTTTTATTCCCCATCCTGAACCTACTATTATTGAAGTATGACTAATTCATCATAATGAAGCTTGGAATTATGTTTATTTTACCTTATATAAATGGGAAATACAATTATGTGTTTGACTATTAAACTTATTGTCCTATTATAGTAGACTAGTTATTCTACCAAAATCTCTACTTTCCTATTTTTCCTTTAAATTCCCTCCATTTATCTCCTCTTCTCCTTATGGAAAAATGCAATATACTAATATCTCTTTTTATCAAATTGGGAATATGTGGGTAACTTGTTTCCTCTCTAGTAGCATTTTCTCTTTTAGTGACTTCAGTTCCTTATTCTCTTCTGATCTCTTGAAAATGATATGTAAACCTCCTACCTCTACCATATCTAGTTTTATATGCTATTATTATCTACCTAATTGATTTTTAGCATCATTTATATCATTAAAATATTCTAAAACATGTTAAATACACTAAAATCCTTCAGCATCTACTCATGAATATAGATCTTTATTCTTCTATCATTGTAGTATTAACTTTGTTAATGGTTTCTTCAAGGAAGTGATAGGTAATTCAAATTATCACTTCTTGTTAACTATTGGGTGAGTGTTATCTATCAAAATTGTCACTTTATTAAAAAAAATTCATCTTGGCATGACCTTATCCTTCCTTCTATTTACCTAGGTAAAATACTTCACATGCATGTGATTCAACCTCTTAGGTTCCATCTCTTCTATGGTGTTATGTTTCCTTTCAAATGTGCCTCACTTTCTTGGTCAATTTCTCTATGTTTTAATATCTCTTGCTTTGACCTCCCATACACCATTCAAATCCTTGCACTAGTCCTCCAACACCTCATTTTATCCTCTTAGTCTATTATGCACTAATGCCTTGTGCACTTTTCTTGTCAATTCATAATTATAGTTTGGTTAGCCTGGAAGAATTCACACATGCCCAAAAACATAGATGTTTGGCCTTAAGTGCTTAAAAGGAGACTGGGCTTGACTTACCTAACTTGATTTATGCAAGTGTGAAGGCCATAAATGTTCTAATATGGGCCTAAAAGTGCCACAATTATTCAAACAACACAAAAGAACCAGAATATAAGGAAAATAATTGGATTATGCCAATTTTATAATGGTTACAAGATGAAGTGACCAAGTTTTGACTAGAAAGCTAGTGTTAGATGTCATAAGCACCATCTTTATGATGGTATAATTTCAACTTGTTGCCCTTGAAATGTCTAGAGAACATTTCACTAGTCAACATACATAGATTGTATACACTACTCTCTAAGATGTTGTAGATGACATAAGGTCCCATCCACCTAATCTATAGTTTTCTTAGGTGCCTTAGGTACTTAGAATCATTTAAAAAAAATAGTTCACCTTCTATACACACCTTTCTCTTGATGTGTTTATCATCCCATGTCTTTTGGTAGACCTTCTCTATCTACTAGCTCCATCATACTTGGGCACGTGTCTCATCCATCTTCTCCAAATCTTTCAGGTGTGTGCTTAATGAATCTTGGTCATCCAATAGACCAATATGCATGATACACAATGAGGGCACTATGAAATCCATAATCAAAATTTCTTCTATACCAAATAATATTTAGAATGGTGTATCCTTGTTTAGGTACTTATATGTCATGAAATAGGCTCATAACACTACTAACACATGTTCATCCAAATCTTTACAACCAATGTTGCATATTTTTGTGAGGTATGTCCCCATTATTTTATTAAATGATTCTACAATGTAATTATCTTAGGGGTGGTAGGGTTTCATTTTATGATGCACCACCATATTCTAGATAATAGGATCTAAACTATTTTATTGATGAAATGTGTGCCACAATCTCTAGTCAAGATGAATGGGCACCATACCTACTAATAATGTTTTCCTAAATGAATCTTACAACTATGGTGGGTGTACAATCTTTTGTTGGCACCACTTTGCCACACTTGGTGAAGTAATTTATAGTAATTATAATTTACCTTGTGTCTATTCACCTTGCGGTAGGAGTAATAGGCCCAAAAAAATCAATGGCCCATTTTTTAAATGACACCTGGTAACGATGAGGATAAAGGGAATCTCATCTCAGTGGCTTGGATTTATAGTGTGTTGGTAGATGTCACATTTTATCATATTATTTTGCATCATTAAGCATAGTTGGTCACCACAAGCCTTATTGTATCACTTTTTGTGTTATGGCATCTCTAGAAAATGGCCTCCAACATATCCTCATGCACTTCTTATAGTATTAGGTCCCATTCATACTCTAAGACACATTATCCCATGACCTCATCATGGCCCAATTTGTACAGTTCCCCACCAATGAGTTGAAATGAGGTGGCACAAACTGTGAGATATTTTTTTTCTTTAGTTCTCATGGTTAGAAGCACATATCTAAAGGTCATAAATGTAGCAATTTATCCTAAGGATTCTAGGATGCATTAGATACTATAAAGTTACATGTTGGGCATATCATCTTTAGTTTAACACTGACACATCTTCAGATTTGATGTAGGATAGATGGTCTAGGCTTGATTTTTCCTTTCCAAGATTAAATACAACATAAAATTTGAATTCTTGAACCAAAAAAATCCATTGACAAATGCATTCATGCAAAATAGGCATGTTCATCACGTATTTAATCACCTTGTGATCATTAAATAAGATAAATGGGGTTATTAGAAAATAATATCTAAATTATTTTGGGCCATATACCATGGAAATCACCTCCCACTTAGTCGTAGTGTAATTTTATTCTACCTTGGTTAGTTTTTTGTGAAATAAATAGGATGATCCATTTTACCTTTGCCTGGTTGTGTGAGAATGTCACTGATTATAGTACCAAAGGCATTGACATCGACATGGAAGGGGGCTACCCAATCAAGAAATTATAGTATTAGTAAACTTACTAGTTTTAGTTTTAGGGTCTCAAAATCATCTTCCTACATTGTTCCCTAATAAAATGGGCCATCCTTTTGAAATACTTATTTTAGTGATACTGAAATCTTGGTATTATTCCTTATGAACTTTTGGTAATATTTAAAATGTCTAATAAAGGCATAAGTGTCTTTATACATTGATGATGTTTGAAGCTAGAGGATGATTATAATCTTGGATGTATCAACAAGCATACCATCCTTTCAAATTATGTACTTGAGCAATGTGCCACACAACATCATGAAAATACACTTCTTGATGTTCAAAGAGATTTGTAACTATCATCACCTTTCAAACATTAGGTGTAAATTATCATAGCGATATTTTAAAAACCCATACACTATCCAATCATCTAAATATACTTGGAGGAAATTTTGAATGAAGTCTTTTAATATGGTGATCACCACCTAAGAGAAGATAGATGTTGTATTCTTCATCCCAAAGGGAATCACATTATATGCAAAACATCCCCATTTAGTCACAAAGGTGGTTTTGGGCATGTATTTTTATTCAATCTAAACTTGATGGTATCCTAAATATTCATTAATAAATATGTATATTTTGAAACCTACAATGTCATTCAAGACTTATTATTTCTATATATTTTTTGCTTTCTTATAAGTGTGTAAAGTAGAAACTAGGTATGAAAGGTGTGTATAATAACCTGTTAAAATGTGCATGTTGAATCTAGATAATTGTGAATAACTTCTTTGTCTAGGAAAGAATACCTAAAAATAAGAAAACACTACCACACACTTATTTTTTAGACAAAGAGATGGGTGGATTGCCTAGCATAAGCTAGATCTTAGAAGTGAAAGCTTTTTATAAGGCTACCAATCCACCTACTTTTAACACTTAAGTTTGATAGATAAAAATTAAAGAAACATGTATTTAAAATATAAAACTAAAATTAAATACAAAAAATAAAATAAATTTAATTAATTAAAACCAAATTATTTTCTAAGATGATTAAACTAAACCAAATAGTATGAATAATTAAAATTGCTGAAAATTAGCTAAGAACAAAGTTTTAGTTCTTGGTTTGGTGAAATGGCAAGGTTGAAAGAGTGATGTGTTTAGGGTTTGAAAATGGTTGATATGGACATTTTTTAATGGGTGAAGGTTTGAAAGGATAAGGCAATAAATTATTAACGTAGAAAAAGGGTAAGGAGATAAAGAGAGCAAAGATGGTAAAGAGGGAAATGAGAGAAGTGGTAAATGAATAAAGTGGAAAGGAAAATGAAGAGGTTAAGAAAAATGGATATGGAGGCCAATAGAATAAGAATGCAAAAGGTTGAGTTTGGAAGTCAAAAACTAATAGGCCAAGAGGGATAAGAAATTAAATTACAACAAATAAAACCAAGGTTACCTTCCAAGCGTGAAGAAGAATGTTGATGAAGATGTTGGTGTTGATGTTGTTGAAGCAATTTTGACAAAAAATTGGAATAACTTCAATTATTTGGATCTTCTCTACAAGATTATTATCTACCTCAAAATTAATACCTATTTCAAAAACCTACAAAAAAAATGTCAACCAAAAAAGGCTAACTTCCAACCTAACCTTGGCTAAAGGAGAGGGGGGTAGTTATAGCATTTTTACGTGAAGAAACATGACAAAATAGAGGAATATTGAGGAAATTGGAAGTTATCCAAGTGGTACATATTTTATTCAAGGTGATTTTGGTGGGGATTCCCATGTGGATTTTAAAATCTTTCAATTTTCACATGAATCCAAGTTTGAATGGAAATCATGCACGTGGGTTTGAATAAGACCACAGACTTTTTACTACCCTTATTTGTCTTCATCAAAATGTGGCACCATTTTCCATGTGTGGGGATGAAAATTACAAGGTGAGGTTGGTGAGGATTCTCATGTGGGTTGTAAATTCTCCCATTTGGGTTTGTGAGCCTTCATTTGGGTTAAAAAGTCAAAGATGGGTGCCCTTTATCATTCCCAAAGTCTTAAAGAGGTAGATATCTCTTTTAAAGTCTAATTTTATGTGGTAAGACAAAAATACATGTTGAATAATGACCTCTTAAGGGTAAAGTAACCACATTTCAAGGGGAAGCCCTTGTTATGCTCGAATGAGGTCATTAAGCACTTTGGGAAGGGTCCTAAGTGGGGTATGATGTCTCACAAGAAGCCACATCACTTCCAAAGTCACCTCCCATGTCACTTGACATATCACATTCCATGTCACTTGTCATGTCACATGACATGTCACTTGCCATGTCATCATGAATAGTGATAGTGGTCTCGATAGTGAATAATGATGGTGAATAGTACTTTTGAATAATACTTTTAAATAGTGATTTGGTTGGATAAGAGGGGTTTTGGGAAGGTTTAAGAATTTTTAGGGGATCTTGAGGAATTTAGGCATCAAAAATTGTAAGTGTGAAATTTTCAAGTGTCTACATTGTGCCCCTTTTTATTATGCAACCTTGAATTGACAAGCTAAAAAATAAAACCTAATCACTTGGTCAAAGGTCAGGGTACCCTAAGTATGGGAGGAGGTGTTCCCACTCAAACTAAGAGTTGATGAGGAAAGGCCAAATCAGGTGTAGGTTTGATAAGCAGTTGATGGGGAGGTACTAGGTGGTGTCATAAGGTATTTGGATATGTGAAATGCCAATGGGTTCACAAAATATGACTAAGCACAATAGTCAAGATTATGCAGAGACTAAAGGTTCCAATATTGATAATAAAGTTTGAGTTCTAAGATAAAGACAAGGTAGCCTATACCTATCATTAGTCATAACTTATTGGGTTAGTCTTATCAAGGTTCCTAGATAGGGTCAGTGTTGACTTAGGTATCTAGGGTAAAAACTGATTCTAAGAAAAAAATGGTCTACTTTTGCACAAGGTGGTGCAAACATTTAAAATTTTAATATGTCAAGGTTGGTCATTACAGGAAAAAGTTATTTCAAAGAGAACCAATGTTTTGGGTTAAAAACAACCAACATCAAGGTGGATATGGTGAAAGCATGGGTGGATTTGGTATGGATTGTAAGGGGATGGTCGATCTGACTCCAGATGCACATAGCATGTAGATGTTGCCTACATAGTTCCATGGATAGGGATCTAAAAATAACATCAGGCCAAATGTAGTTCTTTTGAGGTAAAGGGTGTTGGTTAGCTTGGTTGTCCCAATTGGATATCATATAGGTAGGTCCAGGTGAAGGATGTTGGAAAAAGAGAAGAACCAAAGGGTGGAAAAGATGGCTATCAAATAGTTTCTGATGGGTGTGGTATAAATGGTGGATGAGGTGAGCTAAAATATAATTAGATGATTGTGTCAACTATGTAAAATAAATATATATCCATGGATAATCAAGTTGAAGCATGAAATTTCTACCAACATCATAAAGAAAAGGAAAGGTATAAATATGTGGTACCAAGATTTGGAAAATATGGATCTACTCAAATTGCCATGGTGATCAAACAAGTTCTTTCATCACCATCCAAATAAGTCAACATTGTACACATTCCATAATAATGTCATTAATAGGATATGGAAGGTTATTATTCAATAGCTTGGAGAAGTAAAGTAGTAGAGTGGGTGAATGAGAAGTGGTGAAGATTTTAACCCTTGAGCCTTGAGTCAGTGGGGCCCCAATATAAGTAAGCACTAATTTTTTGAGGGAATATGGATAAAAATGATAAGGGGTTTTAGAATATAGAGTGAGGTGAATAATAATAACATTAATTAATTAAGGGAGTAGGTTGTGAATTTCATGCATTAAACCAAGGGTTATTTCAGGGCATAAGAAGATGTAGTCTGAAAGGGAGAATCAAGGGAAATTATTAGTTGGAAGGTTAGGGTGTGTGAGAGGGTGTAGCTATCATCCCCACATGGGTATCCCAAATCTTCCATTTGAAGGTGGTTTTAGTTTTTATTCTAACATCTTCAAAGGTCAAAGTAAAAGGGGTTTAAAATAGGCAAGATGAGAAGAGGTAGGGATTTTTATCCCAATGATTGAATGATGCTCAGGTTTATTAGTCAGTCGTATAAGCCCATGATCTTCAAAAAAAAATTTATAGGGCTATAATATTGGTATATATCTCACAATAAACCAAAATTGAGTGTAAGATATTGGAGGCCATAGCATGCTCAAAATGGATAGAGGGTTGAAAAGGAAAAAGGTGATAGGGAGGGTGAAGGGAGTAGTTGGAGAGGAAAAAAAAAGAGAATCTAAGTGCAACATACAGAAGCATTAAAATAAGAGAGGGGTGCTCCTAAATTAAGGAACCTAAAAATATTTTTTACATTAAGGCAATGGTGTGGAAGATAAAAGGAAGCAGACAAGGAGATGTATGTAGAAGTAGTACAACTAGTGACCACACTCTAAAGAGGTGGAGGTGAAATTGGAAAACATAAGGGAGTTATGATAAGGGATGAGGTAAAGGTGGACCAGGATATGGATGAAGAGAAAACAATGAGGTCATAGATGAAGTTAAAGGTGGAGAAGGATGGAAGAAGCTAGGCATGGTCATATAGGTTGGGAAGAGCAACGAATGGCATCAAGGGAGATGAAAAAAATGAAATGAAATAGAGAAAAGAGAAGAAAATAAAAGGTAAAATATTAGGGGTGAGAAATGCACTAAATAATGACATATTGAAAAGTATGGGGAGAGAAGTGTAACAATCATGAAGGATAAGGGGAGAATGATGAATGTGGGTGACTATGAAAGGTTTGAAAATAAGTCTAAAAAAGACAAAAGAGAAAATAGTTTGGTGATGAAAATGAAAAACAAGGAAATAAATGAAAGAAAAAGAAACATGAGGAAGAAAGGAGTGAAGTGAGGACACAAAGAGGATGAGGGGAGATGGAAGAAGTAGGTGGTATCTTAACCAAGTAACCATGGGTGATGATATGCAAGGAGAGAAATAATGAAGCAAAACAAATGGTGGTTTTGGAGATGAGAATGGGATAGAAAGTGTGAAATGGGTGAAGAACAAGGGGAAGTAAAGGATGGGTGGACAAGAAGGTGAAAGGATAAGGTACGTGTTAACCATCTTATTAGAAGAGATTGATAAGTTGAAGGGGTGATTAGAAGAGATTGACAAGCTAAAAAAATTGTGAGGTGGTGAATAAATAAGGGGATGTAATGAAAGGGAGTGAGATGAAACTAAGGGATGAATATCATAGATGATAAAAATGAAAAAGAAGAATTGAAGTAGGGATACAAATCATGGATACTCACGTAGATGCAAAATATAAGTGAGTATTGAGATGGAAAGAGGAAAAGGGGAATGTAAAAAGGGTCATAGGAAAAAAGAGATAAGAAGAAAAGGGAAATTATGGAAGGATTCTCAAAGGATAAATACGTAGGGATAAACTATTTGTCTAAGAAAAGGGGGAAGATAAAAAGGATGAAAGGATGGAAAGAATTAAACAAGAAGAATGGAAAATGGGTATGGTGGGAAGAGTGGCAGAATGCAAGGAGTGGTGGTACATGCAAAGAAAAAGTGCATCAATAGATGAAACAAAAATATTATAAGACGAGCAATACAAAGTGGAATGGGTGATAAAAATAGAGTGATAAAGGGGGTGTGACAAATAGCCAAGGGGGAGGGGAGATGATGAGGATGGAGAAAGAAGTTAAAGGGGATAAAGGGCAAGGTTGGTAATATGTGAAAGAGAGGCAAAAAATGCAAAACATGGGTGGGGAAGTGGGCTACAAAGCATGCACAAGGAAATTTGAAAGGGAATCCAATGAATTAGAGTAAGAGGTAGCTTTACGAGAGGTAAGGGGGGCCAATGGGGAATATTGTCAACCCTTGTGTTAAAAGAGATTGACAAGATGGAAGAGTGATTAAAAGATACTGACAAGCTAGAGGTAGGGAGATGGTTAGGAGATAGGTAGAGAAGTGGAGGAAGATATTTTAGGTGAGAAGGGAAAATAAAGTAAATGAAGTGGTCAAGCTAACCTCAATAACTAAACAATGCATACAAAGTCCAAAAAGACCTCAGGCCAATGTAGTTCTCCCAATAATGGGGGAAAGACTTAAGAGGAAGTATTATATGGTGTTAAAACATAAGGATGCCTGAATAAATAATTTAAATCTTCCTTGATGTATGACACCTTAAGCAAGAGTGTGTTGTTAATGGTAGAAATGAGTGAGAAGAAAAAAGGGGATGGGAATTAGTTGTTAGTAGCTGAGCTACCCTTAGAGCAGTGCCTACATAGTCCATAGATATTAGGCCAATGTAATTTAACAAGGTTTGGGTGAGTGGTGTTCAAATTGGGTGACCTAATTTGATGGACCACATGGGTTGGTTTGGGATGAGGGAGAAGGTTTGGTAAAATGATAGTTTTGGGTTATAGTGAAGGTGTTAGTGAAAGTGAAATGGGGTAGGTTGATAAATAGTTACCACAATGATCCCACATTTAGTAGGATGAGAGATACAGATGGACAAGGTAGGATAAATTATAATGGAACATAATTCTAAGTACCACAAATAATCTTCAATGAAGCCAATATAAAGAAGAGGTGTTTTTGTGAGGAGGTTTCACCTTCTAAAATTGTGTGAGGGTAGGAGTTTAGAGATAGTTTTTACTGCTATGATCCAAGTTTTAGGAGGTGGGGGTCTATCCAAATCTATAGAGTAATTGTGGCCAAGGTTCACTACCACTATAAGTTGAGTTTTAAGGGTAGTAGTGAAGTGATGCCCTACAAATAATTTCTTTGATGATCAAGTAGATTCTACAAGTAAGGAAGTTTAAAGTGTGGTGAGTGACAAAGGATGGACCTTGCCTGACCCAAGAGCTGCATTAGTAGGATAGACAAATGGTGGCCATATCTACATCTTATGCCCTAATTTCTTAGAACTATAGACATGGGGTCCCATTTAGAATAGGCCCTAGTATCAGGGAGCTATGTGGTCTAGGATATTGGTCATATAATTAGATCAGATAGTCATTTCCCTAGGGTGGACTCTTAGCTAGTATAAAAGAAAATATCACCATGTTCAAGCAGACACTACTAATGGCTGGGGTATAATGTTTAGATCTTGTGCTAATGGGTTAGTAGGAATAGGAGGTTAATGTGTTAGATATTGTTGGTTGAATGTTATTATGCTTGAGGTTGTGTGGATACTTATGAATGTTATGGTTATGGTTATGATTGATATAGTTATGGTTGTTGTAATCTTGTTTAATGTAAAATAAATGACCATTGTTGTTGGATGGTACAAGTCATGGTGAAAACATCAACCATGCACATTAAGATAATAATAGGGCCTGATGTTTTGTTTTTGACAAGGACTAAAAATAGACCCAACATGAGATCATCTTAATAAATATAAGCCCTTCAAATTTTACACATGAGCGATTGTTAGTTGATAAAAAAGGTTTCATTATCACATGGTGTCAAGTAATCTATAAATCCCTTGATTTATAGATAGTCAAAAGGGAAAATTGGTGATAGGTTGTGTGAAGGGAAATGGGCGATATGTATGATAAGCTCATGTGAATTAGTTTGTCCCTTCTATAGGTTACCTAAGAATGGTATTAGACAAGTCCATGTCATATGCTAAATGTAGATTGATCAATACGGGAAGTCTACATGGGAAAGCTAATTATGGCTTCCAACTTATTATGTTGCTTGAGAGCTAGTTACAACTTTGGAATTGGTTTTGATAGTGCGACTTTTGCTTTATTATTATATATGGGAAGTTGATTGATGGGTTAAGCTTCCATTAAATTGATCTACTTTTGACAAAGTTAACTCAGCCATCCTTCAAGGGATTGGTATAAGCTTATTGGCTTTGTTTTAATGGTTTTGATAGTTATCCTTCAAGGGATCAATCTACCTTACATGTGGAAATTTTTATTTTTGTTTTTGGGTACTTGTCCTTTGAGGGAGTTGTCTAAAATACTTAAGATATTGACCCAATTAATTGTTACAAGATTAAATATGTTTACACAAGGATTGGTCTAATTAGGTTCATAGGTTTACCTTTATGAGGGAAAAACTTTACACAAGAAGGTTCATGATATGTTAAAGGGTGTGGTTTTGAGAGACAATGACCATGGGATTCCATTTTTTTAGAGATGACAAGTATCCATGAGAACCATGCTATGGGTAGAGCCATGGTACCCATATTTAGGATTAGGCCATGACTATCACAGTTGATCACATGGTTCTATGTTATAATCAATTGTCCTCAAAAGGGGAGGAGGAAGGTGGGTGAAAGTGAAAATCTCATAATCAAGGGATGAGATTAAGTTAGATAAAAAAAAGGTGAGATTGATCCTTCTTTAATAGAAAAATAGACTTAGATACAAAGAATTGAGAGGCTCAGGTTCTAGTTTTCCTTTGAGAGAGGATAAATGATAAGCTCCTAATCCATACTTATGGGTGATGATGTAGGGTCCAAGCCAATTGAAAGAAAACTTGCCTTGTTTACTCTTTTCCATGTTGGTCACATGTTGGTTTTATTTTAGGATGAGATCTTTGATATTTAATTCCCATTTTTTGAGGTGCTTGTTATAAGCACGTGTGATATGCTCTTAATATATATGGAGGTGGGTGAGAGCTACTAAATGATTCTCATCAATTAGCTCAAGTTGAACTAAATGATGTTGATGAAAATCATCTTTAGAAATGAGCTCCTTCAAACATATGTGAAGATAGGGGATTTGGACTTCAAGAGAAAAGACTACCTCTATTCTAAATATTAGAGAGAAAGGGGTAGCACTAGTGGAGGTTCAAATGCTAGTGAGATAGGCCCATAAGGCAAATGGGATGTGTAAGTGCCAATCCCAACCTGAAGTACTAACAACTTTGGTTAATATTTTGGTGAGGGTTTTATTAGAGGCTTCTACTTATCCATTTGATTATGGTCAGTAAGGCAAGAAAATCTTAAATCAATTCCAAATACATCACATAAACCTTGGACTTGTTTATTCTTTAAGGATTTCCCATTATTGGTGATGATCTTATGAGGAACACCAAAGCAGTAGATGATATGGTGGTTGATAAAGTTGATAATATTTTTTGCTTTGGTATAGATTAGAGGAATAGATTCCACCCACTTGGTGGAGTATTTAGTGTCTATGATGATGTAGCTATGCCACTACAAATAATGGGGGTTAATTTCCCTTATGATATTGAGCCCCCATTGAGAGAAAGGCCAAAAGTCTGTAGATACTTGGAGCCTATTAGCTAGCGCATGATGTAAATTAGCATTTTGTTGACATTTAACACACTTTTTTAAATAATCACAATAGTCTTGGTTGAGGGTGGGCCAATAGTAACCAAGGTGAAGGATATGTTTAGCGATCGCTAGGCAACTAAAGTGTCCCCCATAGATTCCATCATGTGTTTCCTTGATGACATGGGAAGCTTCATGGCTGCATAGGTAATGAAGAAAGAGACCATCAAAAACAAATTTGTAAAGGATTACCCTTAATATGGTATAACAAGAATTACTCTAAATAAAATCTCTTCAAGCATTCCTAGAGAGGTTGGGAGGAACAATGCCTAGGTTGAGGTAGTTGAAAGTTTGGTCATACCAAATGTTAGATGGGGATTCCTCTACATTAAATATGCTAGGGAAGTAAGATTAGCCATAAGAGGGTGTGTTCAAATGATTAATGGTGACAAATATTTTGGAATTGGAAGGCTAAGAAGGGATATAAGAAGCAAGGTAGGCCATTATATCCACAAATTTATTAGTAAATCAGGGAATGGATTAGACTAGGTAACGATCAAATGATTTTAATATTTTGTCAACTAAAAGTTCATATTTTATCAAGACATAATTATGACATTGATAGGACCCATTTACTTGGTTGACCACAAGCTAGAAATCCCCAAAGACATGGATTATCTTAATTCCCAAGCTTTATGTAGTTTAGAGACTTATCACTAGGGCTTCATACTCAGCCATATTATTGGAGGATTCAAAGTTAAGTTTTAAGGAAAGAGGAAGGGGTTCACCATCAAGAGGAATGAGAATAAATATGACACCCCTCCTTTTTGGCATTTAGATCCATAAAAAAACATGATCATTTGGTAGGTTATGTCATTTTATTGAAAAAGAGCCATGATAGACTCATCCAAAAAGGCAAGAGGGGTTGGTTGGTTATCTTCTAAAGGAGCTTAAACCAATTGATCAATAATGACCTAACCTTTAATTAAATTTTGTTGGATTAATTCAAGGTCAAATTCATCTAGGAGCATGAGCCACTTAGCCATACACTAATTTTGGTATGGTTTAGAGTGCATGTATTTGAGCGGGTCAATATTAGTGATGACATAGGTTTTATGGTTAAGAAGGTAGTGGTGGAGTTTGGTGGACATGAAGGTCAATTCTAAGCAAAGTTTCTCAATGTGTATATATCAAGATTCATATTCTATAATCGTACGGCTAATGTAGTTTATAACTTTCTCTTTGTGTTATTCATCTTGGTGAGCCAACATTGCCCCTAGGGAATGGTCAATGGCATAATTATATATTTAAAATATGTGGTCATCCTTTAGAGGGGTGAGGATAGGTGGTGACAAAAGGTAATATTTGAGAAAATCAAAGGCCTTTTTATAATTACTACTCCATTTGAAATAGACATCCTTCTTGATAAGGTGATGAAAAATTTGGCATTGGTCTGAAAGTTGGGAAATGAAATAGTGAATGGATTGATGTCTTCCTTGAAGGTTATGGAGTTGTTTAAGGTTGGTTAGAGGAGGCATGTCCAAAATTTCTCTGAATTTATTAGGGTCTACTTTAATTCCATGAAGAGATATGATGAAGCTAAGAAGCTTTCCTGAAAGGATGCCAAAAATGTATTTCTTGGGATTTAGGTGAACATTATAATGGATTAGGAATTCAAATATGATCATAAGAATATCCAAGTGGTATTTTTAGAGTTTGGATTTCTTGAGAAGGTCATCCACATAGTGTTCTACAATCTTATGGATGATATCATAGAAAATATAAGTCATGGCGTGTTGGTAGGTTACAGTAGTGTTATTTAACCTAAAAGGCATGACTCTATAAAAAAAAGTTCCTCAAGGGGTTATAAAGGTAGTTTTATGTTTATCTTTAGGAGTAATAAAGATCTAATTATAACCTAAAAACCCATCCATGAGAGATAACATCTCTTGGCTAGTTGTAAGATCAATAAGCTAGTCAATGTTAGGGAGAGGGAAGTCATCTTTGGGTTAGGTGAGGTTAAGGTCATGAAAGTCCACAAAAATGTGTAAACCCCCATTGACTTTGGTGATAGGTATGATTTTTGAGACCCATTGGGGGTATTAAATGGGTTGAATGAAGTTTATAGATAGGAGATGTTTAATCTCTTCTTTAATGATAAGGGTTATGAAAGGATTCATGCATCAAACCTTCTATTTAAAAATATTAGCATCATGGTGAGTGACTATGTTATGGATAGTAATGGTGGGTTCAATCTCAGGCATATCATTATAAGACAAAGTGAAGGCTATGTTGTGGTCTTGGAGGAAAGAGGATAAATCTTGAAGTTCCTTGGTATTCAATGATTGGCTCAATTTGACAATGTGGGGGCCATTTAGAGTGCCCAAGTTGATATCAATGGTAGATTCATTAAACATAATTGGGGCCTCAAAAGGAATGAATTTATGGATAGAAGACTTTATTGTACCTAAGTGGGTAAGAATAGAATCATCATCTTGATGGTAGATAGTGTTGATGGTAGGAGAGTCATTTTATACCATTTTAGGATGTATGAGTGGAAGGACCCTAGTTTGGTCACTATTTTAGTAGATGAAAAGGCCTAAAATTATAGTATTGGTCCCAAAAAAAGTAATGAGGGATGGTATTGGGGTTTTCAAGTAGAGAAAGTGATTAGGTTGGTAAGGATGGGATATCTTCCTCTATGGTGGCAATGGTTTTGGGTGAATTAGTGGATTGTTGAGGTGGTTTGTACCCAAGGCCAAATGACTCATGAGGTTGAATTTTTTGAAATGGGGTAGCTTATGAGGCCCTTGTTCATAGTGACTGAGGCCAAATCCTTTCCAAGCACATCTATGAAGATATAACTTAGCAAACTCTAGCTTTATAAGATAGGAAAAGTTAGAGGTAAATGGTTGGATAGATGATGTAGTGGTAGGGTTGAGAAGTTGCTGATCAATTCTCCCATAAATGAAATTCATTTGATAGTTAGGGAGACCAATGGGGATGATGGTTCTAATGTTAGGGTCATAAGCAGGGTCATGTCTGAGATTCCCATATTCTTGGGGTTTAAAGAAGGCATCTAAGGATAAGAGTCTATATTCCCCAAAATAAATATGTTTGAATTTAGTTATCATAGGGTATTCTATAATAATTTAGGAAGAGGGGATAGATGAGCTAGTGGAAGCTTCATCAACAGCAGGTGTATAAATGCTATGGGGTTTGGCTAGTGGGGTTAAGTTATTGGTAGATGGTTTTGCAGTGGATAAGGGAGGAATAAGGACATAATTGGGCTGATATTTCATATTAAAAGATGTAAAAGGACTAGGTTTAACTTGGAAAGTCACAACTTGTCCTTTGTGTTCAAACTTGACACATTGATGTAGGGTGGAAGGGATACAACCCATGGAATAAATCCAAGGGCATCTAAGTAAAATACTTTATTGAAAGTTACATTCTACAACATAAAAGAGTTCATGAATAGTACAAGGTCCTAAAAAAATATAAAGGACAATTGTGTGTAAGGTGGTAACCATAGTATCATTAAAAGAATGAAGAACTGTTGAGCTTTCAGACATGATGTTTCTAGGTAACTATAGTTTCTCATAAGCATGGGAGGAGATAACATTGATGCTAGCTCACCCATCGATCATCACCCTTTTGATATAGGTTTGATTGATATATGTCATAATGAAGAGAGGGGGATCGAGATCCTCTAAATGAACAAAAGGTATTTCTAAATTTTTAAAGGTGATAAGGTTGAAAGTTTTAAGGATACCAATAAAAGTGGCTAGAGGTTGAGGATCATCGATTTGGACCTCGATGGATTGTAGAGCCTATATGAGTACTTGATGGTGATGGGGGGAGGTACAAATTAACTCATACAAGCTCATATTTTTTGGAGTTTGTTGAAGTTGCTTGAGGATAGCTTTTTAGATGCATATTAAATATGAGTTAGGGTATGAAGGGTTAGATGGAGAGGCACCTAAGATAGACACCTTGGGTTTGTTTAGAGATGGAGAATGTTAGGTATTATTATATTGGGATTTTAGGGAGGGGTAAGTCCAAGAAATGGATGCTTTAGTCTTCCCTTTATCCTTTTGTTCGGCCCAAGATCAAGTAACCATGTGAATAGTGTGTATAAGGGGGTTCTCTAGGTTGATATTTTGGTTCCTCCTCTTCTCTTTTGGGTGAGACCAAAGGTTAGATGGCTTGATTATGTGGTTGGATTGGTAATGGGGATGAAAGAGGTTTGTCTAATAATAGATAATCATCTTTGTATAAATTGTGAACCAATGTTTAGAGAGCTTTATAGTTCTTGGTGTCATGTGTTGGTGCCCTATGATATGCACATATAAAGTCATCATTAAACCAAGATGTTTTGGCATGTGAAGGGTAAAAGGGTTTTATGGGTGGTAAGCTCAAGGAAGAATTTTTTAATAACCTCTAGAGGGTGGTCAAGTAAGATTTGGCTAAAGGTGGTAAAGGTTTAGTAGTTTTTGTTTTGGGTGTTTGAAGTAGAAAGTTGTGGGTACATGGGTTTGGTCATAGGTGTCTTGGGTAAAGTGGTATACTTGGTTGATGGTTTTGGTTTGGGTAAGGTGGTCTATGAGCTAGAGGAAAATGATGGTAAGGTAGGTGACTTAGGGATTATTGGTGTAGTGGGGAAAGGTGCTTTAGAGAGAAAGTATGAAGGTGTGACCAACAAAAGTGGTAGGGTTTTGGAAAAAATGGTATATTTTGTGTTTAAGGTATATGGATGGGGACCCAGAATAGAGGGAAAGGTTGAGGGAGGTAAAATATGGGGTTTTGGGACCTTTGGTGATTTTACCTCTTTGGTTGTTTTAGTTATTGGTTTTGGAGGGGATTTGGTCACTTTAGTTATCTTTGTGGGTTTAGGTGTTTTAAAGTGAATCAATTTAGAAGGGGTTTTGGTTGGTTTGGTGGAGGTTTTTGTTTTTTTATAAGGGATAGGTTTTTATATCAAAGAAGGGATTATAAGTTCTAGTTTGGTTCCCTTACCTTTATCTTGAACTTTGATAGAAGGTTTTGCAATTATAGGTTGGGTAGATGGAGTCATCTTCTCTTGTGAGATAGCTTCCAAAGAGGGGGTGGATGGTTTTAAGATAGGAGAGTTAGGTGTGGTATGCTCCAATGGAGGTGTGGATATGGTTTCTTCCTTCATTTGGGTGTCTAAAGAAATAAAACGTGGTCTTTTTTCTTCCAATAGAAGAATAGGGAAAGAAGCGATTGAGGTAACGTTTTCTTCATCAATGGGTTCAATAGTAACTACATTAATATTATGTGCCTCATGAGATGGTTTGGGTTTATTTTCATGATGAGGGGTAAAATGAGCATGATTAGGGAAAGGTTTGTATAATATGTCAAGGGTTTGGTTTGGTGGCACATTAGGATTGTCAAATGTGAGCTCTTCCTTGTCAATGAAGGATTGGATAAGCTATTTAAAGGTACTGAATCTATTGATTTCATGTCTTATGACTCTATGAAAAGAAAAATAGTCATTCTCATTATACCAATCAGGCATGGGGTAAGAAGTATCAAACTATTGGGGTGGTTCAATTAGTGGAAGTTAGATGATTTTGGCTTTTATTAACTTTTCCAAAATGGAAGGATAAGGCTCCCCAAGTGGATTTAATGGCTTATGGTTATTCAAAGTTTTGTTCCTTTGGTTTTGGTTTAGATAGTTGAAGGGGTTAGAGGTTTGGTTCCATGGGTTATATTGGTTGGTAGGTGGTGGAGGTGTGGCTTTGAGGATAATAGCATTAGTAGTGGCTATGCTCTTGTAATTGTTATTGGTTATGTTGTTTAGTTTGGAAGGAGAGGGCTCATTAGTTTTATAAGTTGGGTTTTTATTTTTCAACTTTAATCTTCCCTCATTATTATCTCTATTATATAATTTTTCAGCCATGGTAAAATCTTCATTGAATGTCTAGAAGCTTTGGACACATAATGTGGATGAGATGTGTTTTGTGCATGCCTAGGTAAAGAGTTCTATAAGCTCAGGTTGAGCCAATGAAAAGGAAATTTGGTTGATTAGGCTCTTCCAATGAGCCAAAAAATTAGTAATATATTCATCTTCAAAATTTGAAATGGATTAGAGTCGGTAATAAAAACTTTCTTGGATATATTGATCATAAAGTGATCCAAAAAAGTTTAGGCTAGTTGGGCAAAGGAGAAGATGGAGTGTTTTAGGATGGCACTATACCAATCTAATGTTGGTATAGATAAGGACATAGGAAAGGTATGGAAGAAGAGAGGGTAATCATGGCCAACCAAGTAAAATATGTACCTAAATATTCTTAAATGTTGTTGGGGGTCCTCCTTGCTTTGAAATTTAGAGAATTTTGGCGATTCCCATATTAGAGGATATGGTCAGATAGGGATAGATGGATGGATGGGTTCATTAAAAATTTGGTCATAAGAGATAAGGTTATGTGACCCCAATATTGATGAATCAAGGGTAGTCATCTTCTCCATTAGCATCTTGACCATGTCCGTTTGGGGTTGTTGGGTTGGTTAGGTATATGACACATTTTGTTGGGGTTGGGTGACATGGGAATAACTAGTGGATGGTTGGGATGATGTTATGTGTGTGTGTGTGTGTGTGTGAGGTCACTTAAGCTTAGATGGAAGGTGAAGGTGTGTATACTTGTGTTATTAATATATTTTAAGATGTTATGGGTATGCATTGGAAGGTCGAGGTTTAGGGGTTTATGTGTGGCATCAAAGTGGTTAGTTGGTTAGTTTGTTCAAGGTGGGTAGTGACCAAAGTGTTTATATGGGGAAGTTTTAATGGTATTAAGAGCACTATATTTTTATATTAAGTTGTGTTTGAGGTATTTTTTGCTACCAAAGGGAGGATAGAAGCAGAAGTGGAAGATAATTCCATAATAGGTGAGGTGTAGGTGACTAAAGATAGTGTTGAACCCATTTAGGGTGTGATAGGATGTGTTTTGTTGGGGGTTGAAGGTTGGTTTGGGTTTTAGTGGATGGGATGTTGGAAGAGGTTTGGGTCAATAATGTTTGGGTTGAAATGGTACCCACTATAAGGTGGGGTGGCATGCCAAGAGGGGGTTCGATAGAGAAAACCAAAGGAAAAAGGGTTTGATGTGGCATGGTATTGAAGTAGCAATGTAAAGCCACCTAATTATTGTCAAGGAAGTTATAAAAGTTAGGATCCAATTAAGATATTATTGGCACCATATAAGGAGAGGGAGGATGGGAACTCTTAATGTCTAAGGTATACTCCATAGGTGTAGAAGAAGATGGGGGATGATTAACTTGACTTCTGAGTTATTGTCTGGTAGTGATCATATGAGAAAATAAGGAATGAATAGGTGAATATCTCAACTCAAATAAGAACAAAAAATGTTTCAAAGTAATCAACACAAAAACTATAAATTCATTTAGCCTAGGATTATTTTTAAATTTATTTTGGCTTATGCCTTAAAGAGTGTGGAGGGGAAGTTGGTTTGGTATGGGTATTAAAAAGATAAGATATAGTTGGTTTTAGGTTGTTTAGGCACTCAAAAGAAAGATATATGTTGAAATTTAGTACATGGCTTGGTGTTGGGGCCTACCCCCTCACTTCACAATCCCACAATGATAATGGTGTTGGGTGCTCAGCTAAAATATACTAAGTCTAGAGTTCATACTCAACTAGAGAGCTGAGTTGGTTCTCCCCTTGGTGGTGAAATCCATGTGGGATAGCTAGGAGGGATTAAGGTTTTCACTACATGATGAAATCCTAGTTGGTCCTTGTCTTAATTATTGTTTTGATGTGCTGATTATTTAGTGGATAGGCTTGGTGTGTGAATATAAGTGAAAGCTATGATAAAATTACTATTCCTCCTAGTTACTAGATGAACTAAGATCAACAAGTATTTCAATGGATGCAAAATTTTTGTTTTAAAGACAAAATAAAATATTAGATTTATTTAAATTCATGAAAAATCTCTAAATTCAATCTAAATGAAAGATAAAAATGCAAGTCCTAATCCTAGGATGATTGTTCTTTTTATTTCTTTTAAAGATGCAAGGAAAATTAACTTTAACTTTTATAAAAATGCAACTAAAACTTGTGTTTGTTTTTTTTTTAAAGAAATAAAATAAAACTTAATTTTCTTAAATATTAAACTAAAAATGCAACTAAGAATACAAGAAAGTATGAAACTAAGAATGTAAGTAAATATGCAACTAAACAAACAATTAAAAATGTAACTAAATGATTTTTTTTACAAATGCAACTAAATGAATTTTTTTTCACTAATGAAACTAAATGAAATGTTCACTAATTCATTTATAAATGTATTAAGACAAATAATGGACCCAATAAAACTCAAGGGTCCCACCAAGCATGCCAAAATGTTTCTATCTAATTTTTGCTTTTTTCTAAGTGCATAAAGTAGGAATTAGTTATAAAGGGTGTGTAGAAAAATCTATTAAAATGCACATGTTGAATCTAGATGATTGTGAAGAACTATTATTTGGATAGGGAAGACTACCTTAAAATAATAAAACACTACCACACACTTTTTTGTTATACAAACAGATGGGTGGATTACCTAGCATAAGCTAGATCCTAGAAGTGAAAGCTTTGTAGGAGGCTATCAATCCACTTGCTTTTAACACTTAAGTTTGATAGATAAAAATGAAGGAAACATGTATTTAAAATATAAAACTAAAATTAAATACAAAAAATAACCTAAATATAATTAATTAAAACTAAATGCTTTGCTAAGATGATTAAACTAAAGCAAATAGTCTAAATAATTAAAATTGCTGAAAATTAGCTAAAAACAAAGTTTTGATTCTTGGTATGGTGAAATGGAAAGGGTCAAAAGAGTGACGTGGTTGATGTTGGAAAATGGCTGATATGGAAAAAATTTAAGCGTTGAAGGCTGGAAAGTATAAGGTAACAAATGATTAAGGTGGCAAAAGGGTAAGGGGATAAAGAGAGTGAAGATGGTAAAGATGGAAATGAGAAAAGAGGTAAATGGATAAAGGGGAAATGAAAATGAAGAGGTTAAGGGGAATGGATATGGAGGGAAATATAATAATAAGGACAAAGGGTGGGTTTTAAATTCAAGAAATAATAGGCCAAGAGGGATAAAAAATTAAATTATAACAAATAAATCCAAGGTTACCTTCCAAGCTTAAAGAAGAATGTTGATGAAGATGTTGGTGTTGATGTTGTTGAAGCAATTTTAGCAAAACTTTAGCAGAACTTTGATGATTTGGATCTTCTCTCCAATATGATGATGATATCCCTAAAAATTATGACCTCCTTCAAAAACCTTCAAAAAAATGTTAACAACAAAAGGCTAACTTCCAACCTAACCTTGAGTGAAGGAGAGGGGGGTATTTATAGCATTTTTGTTTGAAAAAACATGCCCAAATAGAGGAATATTGAGGAAACTAGAATTTATCCAAGTGGTTCATGTTTTAGTAAAGGTGATGTTGGTGGGGATTCCCATGTGGATTAGAAAATCTTTCAATTTGCACATGAATCCAAGTTTGAATGGAAATCATGCACATGGGTTTGAATAAGACCGAAGACTTTTCACCACCCTTATTTTTCTTCATCAAAATCTGGCACCATCTTCCATGTGGGAGGATGAAAATTATAAGGTGAGTTTAGTGTGGATTCCCATGTGGGTTTCAAAGTCTCCCATTTGGTTTGGTGAGCCTCCATTTGGGTCAAAAGGTCAAAGATGGGTGCCCTTTATCTTTCCCAAAGTCTTAAAGAGGTAGGTATCTATTTTAAAGTCTAATTTCATGTGAGAAGACAAAAATACATGTTTAATAATGACCTCTTAAGGGTAAATTTTCCACATTTCAAGGGGGGGCCTTGTGATGCTTGAATGAGGTCATCAAGCACTTTGTGAAGGGTCCCAACTAGGGTATGATGTCTCACATGAAGCCACATCACTTCTAAGCCATGCCACTTGTCATATCACTTCCTAAATCACTTTCCATGTCACATGCCATGTCACTTGTCATGTCACATGCCATGTCACTTACCATGTCATCATGAATAATGATAGTGGGTGTCATAGTGAATAGTGATGGTGAATGGTAATTTTGAATAGTACTTTCAAATAGTGATTTTGAATGATATTTTTGACTAGGAAAATAGTGATTTGGTTGGTTAAGATGGGTTTTTGGAAGGTTTAAGAATTTTTAGGGGATCTTGAGGCATTTAGGCATTGAAAACTATAAGTGTTTAGTTTTCTAGTGTCTACACTTTTGGTGAACAGAGTTGGGAAGGGTTTAATCATGCATGTGACATTCAACATCCTATAGTTAATATCAATTAAAATGCACCCATCCCTTTTTATGATAATGACCATGGGGTGGACCCATTCAGACTTCTACACTAGGTAGATAACTCCTATGACTAGTATGCCATAAATCTTAGTCTTGACTTTGGTGCAAAGATTTTGGTTCATTCTTTAAGGTTACTTCTTGATGGGTCTCATGCCATCGACAAGTTTGATTCTCATATTCCCAAGGGATGGGTGGATGCCTTTCATATCTTTATAATTTCATAGGAACAAGTCTTGGAATTCTTTTAGGAGATCAACAATATGTGCTAATTTCATGTTAGACTAATAGGCAACCATAATGGCAATTTTGGGTTCCCCCTCTGAATTGATATCAACCTTGGTAGTTTTTAATGGCACCTAGTAGGTTTTATGCTTTTATTCACGTGAATCCTCAACTTGTATACTTCCCTTAGTTTTTTTTACTCAAATATGGGTAGGATCTTCTTCTTCTAAGGTGTTATCCTCAACTTAGCACACTAACTTCTTTTTCCCTACCAAATTCTTCCAATTGCATGTTTTTCATGTGTCATCATGTTCATCATTGTTCAATTTTTTTTCTTTTAACAAGGTTGGAATTTCTAACCCTTTTTCAATTAACATGTCCCTTGGGCACTCTTCTAATATAGCAGTGTCCTCAAACACCGACCTTCAAACTATTTATAAGGGCTCAATTAGTTTAAGATTTTGCAAAGAAATGGATAAGGTGTGAACAAATGGCTCCTTAAAGGCATCCTAATATTTTGTTTCATAATTAATCTCATTTAATATGTAACATGACCTCACTCAAGTCTTTAAGGTTTTGTAGAATGTGTGTACCCATAGATTTATTGGGGCCTTTTCACCACAAATAGTTCATGTTTGTTCCCAAATATGTACATGTGTTATGGGGTTAGAGTCATCACAATAAGTTGAAATGTCCAATTCATTATTTATTTTTATAAATCTAGTATAAATGGTTGCCTTTACATCATATTAGGTTGGTAAGATAGGCTTCTGTACTACCCACTAATGAGTGGTAGTGATTTTTAATGTGTACACTAGTGTGCCCATTATATCCACCTCATTTGGTGTGCATGACTTAATGTCACAGACATGGTATTCTATAAGATTACTTCCTTTATACCTTAGAAGCATAGAAATTTTTCCCTTAATAATTTAAAATGCTCTTTTTCCCCTTTTCTTAGTGTAAGGGATCCATATTTTAGGAGTGTGATCAATTTGTATCCAACTTATCTTTACTAGTTTTGTCACCTTTACTTATACAAAGTGGCACTATCGGCCAATGGTCTCATATGCTTCTTTGAGCCATCTATATCAAGAAACATATGTGGTGTTTGAAGATAAATATCCATCTTTTTAAGAGATGATTCCTTGATCTCTTGGCTTTAAAGTCTTAGCACCTTGCATTGTGATGTTCAAATATGGTTGATTTCATACTTAATGTCGACCTCTAAATATAGGGGGGTCCTTGGTCATTTGAAATATTTATAACTACCCTCTCCTTTCCATTTTCAAAGGTTATGTGTCACTTTTTGAAGTTCAAATCTACATTATTTACATAACACCATGGCCTCCCTAGAAGCATTAAGTATTTATCCTACTCTGTTAACTCTATCACTTCAAAATAAGCCCAGAATTTTGGCCCGTGATATCTACAATTATGCTATTTATATTTATAATAGGTTATGCTTGGGTATTATTAGCCATAAAGAGCACATGATGGGAAGGTCTCAAATCTAGGCTACCCATTTTCTCCCAAGCAGCCTTTGTCAAGATGTTGACTTTGATGCCTTTATATACGATAACCTTACAGATAAAATATCCATCAATAGTGGCATCCACTAGGAGTTTTTGGTCATATTTAGCATTCTAAGTGTGTTGGAATTCTTTCACCCTCTGAACACATTGCATGGTGACCTTAAATTGATTTTAAACTCCATGTTCAAGGATTAAGTTATTCAATAGGGGAGTCATACCCTTGGTTTATAAGAGGTGTATCATCTTGGTTAATTCTGATAATTTAGTTTCTCAACTATCCTACTTATTTCAAGATGTAACAATATATGCCCTGTGTTAATTAGAGCTCCCCTTGAAAATTTTGGATTATGCTCATACCATTTTATAGTACATCATTCTGGCATGTTGGGTTTGGATAATGTGTAAATTTTAGTTTAGGTTTCATTATGCATTCATTTTGACCCTTATCCCCATACTCAAGGCATAACTTAGGCACTAGTGTAGTTGGTAACTGAGTGGAGAATCCATTGTGAGTAGTTTCCTCCACCTTGACTTCTATTGTGTGTGTAAGTTACACCTTTAAGGTACATTTTTTCATTATTTCTCATGTCTAATCATCACTACAACTTTGTTTTCACCAAGCCTATCATGGGTCAACTTTTTTAAAAGGTTAGGTCATTCTTCAACTTTATGGGGCCCTCAATGATACCCATACATGGGATGTGTATGCAATTCACTTTGATAATACTTTATTGATCCACACTTATAACATGAGCACGATGGGAACCTTATATCGCTGTATCCTCCACCTCAACATCTGGCACTTCATTACATCTTAAAGCCTATATTATGTTATCCATAGGCATCATTCCCTTAGTTTTATTTCCCTTTAGATGTTATTGTAACCTATCACATGCCCTTTTCCATGTTCTCATACATTTTGTCAATCACCCAATAATCAATAGTGGTATGGGTGTAGGCATCACACAAATAAAAATAGATGGTTATGTTAACTTAGCTGGTACATTTTAATAAATGTTAGTTTCATACATCATGCACTTTTTGATAGGATTAATAGATTAGAAATAGAACATGCACTTTCCTCCATGGGTAGTTAGTTATATTATGGCCTTCTAATTTGCATTTGGTGTACCATGGTCCACTTTTAGCATCATGTAAGGAGATAGCGGTAAGTTTCAAGAGCTGTGATACCATAGATGGAATTTTTTCGTCCATAAATGGGCTGATCTTAGTGTTTACACTTCTGACTTACTTGGCTTTAAGTGCATCTTCAAGTTCTTCTTGAGGGTCTATAAAAGTATTCATAGAAATCATTATTTATAATGGAATAAGAAACCCCCCAATAAACTATAATTCATGCTGGGAAGGGTGAATATCATATGGGAGATTTGATAGGAGAGTTTTGAATCATACATCATACAAATTCATACTCTCTAATAATCCTTGGATAATTTCTTTCAATAGAGTGATGCTCTTTTGTTAAACTCCATGGTGTCAAAACTTTCATGAATGTATCCTTCAAGGTATCATAGTCAATGATGGCCTAGTTGGGATCAAACTTATATACCAGGTGTGGGCATGATCAAGTAAAGTGGTTACAAATTGAGTAGCCTTTCAATCTAACTAGGTTATGACTCACACACATCACTATAATTCACACTTCAACACATGTTCTATAGCATTTTCCATGTTGTGATACTCTAGAAGGTGTATATCCATTTCATAGTATATCTTCTATGGGGGTAGCTATTACTAGTGGTATTTTTCCCCCTAGTGCTTATCTTTGTAGTGGTCCTCTAATGCCTCTAGCCCTAGAGGTAGGTACTGGTCCCATCATTCATGTTGTCACATTTGATGTCATTGGTGTTATTCTACTCATTTGTGATACCAAACCATTTCCTATCTAATATTTCCCACCTTACATTTATAACATCAAATATGTTGGTACGTTTGCATTCAAGTTTAATTATGGTGAAATAACACTAAATAATCTAGAGGTAGTTATGATCACCTCCATATATAGAATAATTTATTCAATAACAAAGTTAAAATATAAATCTAAAAAATGTCTAAGATATGAGGTGTTGGTAGGGTCAATAATCACTTCTGTACTATATTCAAGTTGGAGATCTAACATGTGATCATGTGTTGTAAGTTCAAAGGGGGTAGGCACATCAATCGTATCTATAGTTACCAAATTGTATAGGAACTCAGTGAGTTCCACACCCATCAAGTGTTGAGCTTGATCTATCACTTCATTATACCTCTCATCTTTGCACTACTATTTTTCAAGAGATCCTTCCCTATGCCCTTCCCACTCACTATAGGTCTTATCAACTCTTCCAGGTTCTAGATCCTCCATTAGTCAACACTATCTCTTATTATAGGCTTGCCTTATGATATCTTGAGTTTCAATTTTCTCATCCCTTTCCATCATGCCTCACCTATACATCCCCCTCTTCTCCTTTGTATAGCTCATACATGAAAGGATTTTAGCCTTCCATCACCAAAGTTTCAAAACCATAATAAACTATTAGCTTATTGAGCTCTGTGTCAAACTCCTTCATGAATGTGCCTCTAGGGTCATGCAAGAAATGGCACTACACTTCCTCAAGTCATGATTATGTTGATACTATAAACTCAATTATGTAGCTATTTAGAGATCCTTATCACCATTTATCCACCACTCTAGTCCAAGTAACATCCTAGGTCATAAAACTCTCTAGGCACTCCTTTGTCCACTCATAACATCATTCATCTATTATTTTTCTATGGGTTGAATATGCCACCAAACACTTGTGCACATGCTCTGATAACTCATAGAAAAAGACCTCATATAAAGCATCATATAATCTATCCTAAGCCCATTTTCTTGTATTTTTTCCTTTGTAGGTTGGATGATACTATGAAAAAAACATTTCCACCTAGTGTAGCCAACACTTGATATTTTTGAAAGAAATCCCATACATCATTATATCGCACCATCATAGTAACAAAATTCAACACAAGTACTATAAATAAAAACAAAATGTTATGAAATTATGGGGGTGGTTTACTATAACCTTTATGCTCAACATTTAAACACTTGAATGTACTAACATTAATCCACATAAAGCACAAGATTTATGTGCTCACCTGAAGTATAGCTGAGAAGGAACTAAGTCCCACATTTAGCTTGTTATGCCATGGCATGAGGCTTCACTAAGGGGTCTTAAGAAATGCACCCAAAACTTAACTCTAGGGTAGACCCATAGGCATAGGCCTATGCTCAGGGTAATCCTAGGTTCATATAGGTTCTTAATGGGTGTTAAGAATAATTTGATTTAACTTACTCTCCATACTGAACATATGTAAACTAAATAAGGGTTGGGTTCACTTGCATAGACCTATACTCATCTTCCATGTAAAATGGTGATGATGTCATGATAATTATAAAGACTCCTTTAAAATATCAAAACTAATTAAAAAATGAACTTTAATTCACATAATTGATCAAAATTATGACATCACACAAATACTTACATCCCATAATAATACTACAAGACATATGAACTAGACAAACTCATGTAAAATTTAAGGTAACACCATTTTTCATTGTTCAAAGTCCATAGCAAGAGTTTATATTTAAAATCATAATAATTACAACCCAAAGGCTCACATACAAGCTTGGGCACATACAATTGGAGCTAGAGTGGCCTCTATTATGTATCTAAGCCTTAATGGCTATTAGAACAAAGTTTAGAGAGCATAATTTTGAATTCATTTCACCAGAGCTTCATTTTAGTTCTCCCTCTTCTTCCATCCTTTTTTTAGAGATATTTATATAGGCCTTCAAGAGTATCTTTTCTAGGGTGAAAGCTACATGCTAAGTCTTGATTTAGAGTCTTTCATCATAGTTTCTAGCTTAATGAACCTACAATTCAAGTGCTCCACTTTCCCTTTATCTTTAGATCTTTGTTGATGCCCTGATTATATAGGAGATTATTAGTCATTGGCCATCTAGAACATGATTTCACTACATCTTCCATCTAGATTAAAAAATAGTTAGGCTAACCACTTACAAAAATATCTAGACACACTAAGGTGAATATCAAGTTGGGATGAAAACTCCACTAAATAGGTTAGGGGCCCAACAAGGACAATGACCACTATTGGATGGACTATACAAATCTCCTTAATGATCTTGAGGAGCTTGTAGTTGATAATTAATTTGATCTCATTGAGAGTCACCATTAGAAGTTACATCTAATGAGTCTGATGAAAAGATTTTGGTTGTTAAAGTGCTTGAATAGTTCACCTTCATAGGGGATTAGTTTGAAGCCACTTTGATAGAATGGAAGGTCATATAAAAGAGGTTGGAAAACATGAATAAATTGAAGACAAAAAGGCCAATTCTTAATGGGTAACTTTCTTCATGAATTCCTATATCTCATGGATAAAGATAAGCCACAAAATTTCCCTTTGATCCAGGAGGAGAAATTTGCTTTGAGATAGTTTGTACATAGTTTTGTTTGCTTATGTTTCATGTGTTTTACCTAAGTTTTATTACAAACACAAGTGTGTGTATCTTTGTATTAATTTTTGTGTTTTTTCCTTATTTTATTAGTGTGTTTTTGTGTTTTATCTAAGGCTTATTAGTTTCAAAAATGGTGTATAGGTGACTCCATTGCCCAAGGATAGGAGAAGGCAACTAGACTTTAGCATAATAGGCTTGTTACCCCTAGGAAATCACCAAAATGTTGACTAATTTAACCCCCTAGTCAAATTATTCAACCCCATTGTAATTTCAAACTTGGCATGAGGTTTCCTAGGTCATAAATTGGTTCACCATGGTCATAAATAGGGTCACATAACATGTTTTACTTGGGTCACTTGTTCATTTCTCCCAAGTGTCATTTTATGCCACCTTTGGGATAGTTTAATGAATTATATGGTTTCCTCAAGGGGAAAAGTGTGTCAAAGCATGTGTGAATGCAAAATGTGATAGTTAGATGTCAAATAAACTATTTTAAACTAACAAACTATAGGTTTTAATGTATAACAAGGAATTTAACTATAAAAAGGAGAGTTTTTGATAGTTTTATGGATTGTAGGACAATTTTGGCATGTGTGGAAGATTACATAGTGTCCCTTAATCTACCTAAAACTCATCTCCATAGTTATATTGTCTTGATAGGTTCAAAAATGACCAAAATAGATTCAACTTTTCTATTGCTATCTTGTGCAAGTCAAGACTAGTCAATTGATATCCTTCTGTACTAATAGAATAGGAAAATTTAAGGTGAATGCTTTTTGTGGATTTTAACACCCCTAATGGTCTCTAATTCCATGGCATTAGTTTATATATTTGTGGATTGTAATTCAAGAACCATCTTTAAGAGTGATAGTGACTCAAAATTGACTTCACATTCCTAACTCCTATAGCTTTTCTCATTTGTTGCATTGATATGGTTTTTACAAGTGTTTTATGTATTTTTTTAGAGTGTGTTCTTCATTTTCATGTAGTCTTCAAGATGTTTTTCATGTCTTTTCATAAAAATTAGGTAGGAAACATCTAGTCTTTTTGTAAATGGACATCACAGTGATCTGTAGAATAGTGTTTCCAAGTTACAGAGTCTCATCTTATATAATTGGATTTATATCAATATATTACACCTATGTTTCACCTCCCAAAACATGGAATCTAATTTCTCCATGTCATTTTTACATTAGAATACTTGGAGGTTTATTGAGATAGGTGGCTCAAAGCAATAACAAAGTTTGATTAGAAATCTAGTACATATAGTCATATATAGTTATTTGTAGTCTTGTACAGATAATAAAGGAGCCATAAAAAGCTTAAAACACAAGATAAACTCAAATTCATGACTTGAATGAGTTCCTCAAGTCATATAGGGTTCATTAACTATAATCAAGTCTTTCCCATGTAATGTCTATAAGTGCAAGATACAAAATTTGATTAAGGGAAATTTTAACTTAATATATATGAAATAGGTCTCTATTATACAATGTTTTATCATATGCTGAAGTGCCTTGGATTATAAACAAGCATAATGGTGCCGATATTGTAGACAAGACCTAAATTCCACATCTTGACATGGGAGGATGATTGCTATGTTAAGGAGACTAATGATTGAATGGTCTCAAATTATTCCAGTTGTCATTGAAGATGTTTAGAAAAATTATAGAACATTTTAACTTGTAGTATGTAATAATGACCTA
>JARHVA010010303.1:72500-97500 GCA_037957365.1 Torreya grandis | reverse complement strand
GTTGCATATTTGCTAGAGAATATTCTAACATGCTTTGTTTAGACCCCACCTTGGTTATACATCATCTTGATTTACATCATTATGTCAAAACTATGAAACAAAAAATGTCAAAAATACATCCTCACATTGTTGTATTAGTATATAAAGAGTTAGATAAAGTCTCATAAGTGAGATGTATTTGACTGATTAACTATTGAGAGTGGATTTTGAATGTTATGCCAGTCAATAAGAAGACATAAGGAATCAGAATATGCACTTATTTTAGAGATATAAACAAGCCCTAATCCAAGGATGACTTTGATCTACCAAACATTGAAATTATTGTTGACTCCATGATGAGGTATGAAATGCTTTCATTAATGGATGGATTTTTAGGATACAGCTAGATCTGGATTGCACCAGAAGACCAACATAGGACAACATTCACCACTCGATGGGGAAATTTTTTATATTGGGTTATGTTTTTTGGTTTCAATAATTTTGGGGCTACATACCAAATAAGTTATAACCATAATATTTCATGATATGATGCATGACATTGTTGAAGACCATGTCAATGACATACTAGGAAAATCAAAGACTAAGGTTGATAATTTAATTATACTAAGAAAAATATTTTAGAGCCTATGTTAATACAAGGTCAAACTCAATCCTAAAAAGTGTGTTTTTAGATTTAATTCAAGTAAATTTATAGGCTTCATTATGTCTCATTGAGGCATTGAATTTGATCTTTCCAAAGTCTAAGCCATTATAGGGATGACACCACCTTCTAATTTGAAGAAGCTCTATAATTTATAGGGCAACATTTAGTCTATCATATGCCTCATTTATTTTTCAGCTAAAAAATTACATCTATCTACACACCTACTAAATAAAGGTGTTACATTTCATTGGGATGAATAATTTCAAAAAGCCTTCTAGCACCTTAAAGAATATCTTACAAATCCACCTATTTTATTGCCACCTATGCTAAGAAATACATTCCTATTGTACATATAAGCCACAAAAAAGCCTTGGGGGCACTATTAGCACAAAATTATGATAGTGGAAAATAACACGCCGTGTAACATCTAAGCCATACATAGTCATGTATGAACATAATTATACACTTATTGAAAATCTTGTTTAGCTATGGTCTTCAAAACTCATAAATTATGACATTACATGTTAAATAACAAGACCATAATTATTTCAAAAGTAGATCCACTAAAGTATCTACTATCCAAAACATCTTAACAAATCCACATGGATAAATGGATAATGTTTCTGAGTGAGTTTGAGATAGAAAACATCAACTAGAAGTCTATCAAGGGACAAGTACTTATAGATCAGCTTGTTAAAGCTCCCCTTACAAATACCAAAAATCTTACATTTTAATTCCTAGATGAGTTCATTATAACCATCATTGAAAAACATCTTAAGGATTAGTACTAGAATATGTATCTTGATGGATCATTTATAGCACATGGTTTAGGGCCATGCCTATTATTTATTACACCATAGGGGGATCTTATCCCTAAATCATTTTATATAAACTTTCCTTGTACTAAAAACATGGCTGAATATAGATCACTTGTTACAAGGATTATATAGGTAGTATAATGGAATATTTAGTATCTTAAGTTTTATGGTGATTCTCAGTTAATCATTGATTAGGTTACAAACCACTTTCAGACCAAAGATGATAAGTTAGTGCCATACAAGGCCATGATTGACACCCTCACATAGTATATTATTGATGTGAAATTTAAATACATACCTAAGGATTATAACATAATAGTAGATGCCATGGCCACCATTGGATCTTTGATCTATCACATAGATAAGGGAAAATAATATCAATTACTCATCAAAAATATTTTATCACTTGCTCATAAACCTTCAACCATCATAGTAATATGTGATATGACTGGTCTTAGATATATATGGTATTTATAATTATTTACCTACCTACATGACCATATAATTCCACCACATAAACAAAAAAATTCCTTTACCCACCAAGCCTCATGATACACCTTACCTATACTAACCCTTTACCATCACAACTTTGATGGAACTCTACTTTATTTTTAAAATTTGGTAGAATCAACATTATTATTGTAGTAAGCTCATGAAGTAATATGTATAGCTGACATAATTGGGGCCATCCTCACTAAAAATCTTCTATGTAGTAGGTATTATTATCCCATTATGGATGTATATGTAGTTACGTATGTTAAAAGATACAATAAATGTCAAATGAATGCCAATTTGATTAATGCCCTTGCCAAGGCACTAAAACAAATGATTACACCATGGCCAATTTCAACATGGGGGCTCTATCTCATAGGTAAGATTAAACCTACCTCATATAATGGCCAAAAACACATTCTTACTACTATCGAATATTTCACTAAATGATTTGAAGCTATACCCCTCATTTACGTGACTAGAAAACAAATTTCCAAATTCATATTCAACCATCTCATTTCCCACTATGGTATAGCATCTAAAATTATATATAATAATGATATATAATTTAAAAATAATGAAGTCAAATCATTTTATGTTGAGTACAACATTACTTAACATTTTTATACTATATATTATCCACAAGGTAATGGCCAAGCCAAAGTATCCAAAAAAATGATTGTCAACATCCTTTAAAAGATTATCAATGATGTTGGTCATTATTTTCACCTCCAAATATTATGTTCCCTTTGTGATACCAAAATAATTATCATATCCTAATAGGATCCATTTGATATTCCCTATTGTATGGCACTGAGGCCATTCTTCCCATTGAGGTCAAGTTACCTTCTCTACACATCTTGTTGAATCATGTCTTGGATGATGAAGACTAAAATTTTTCTTGCCTCTAAGAGATAGAGTTAATTGATGAGAAATGCATGGACACTATCAATAAGCTTCAAGCATACTAAAACAAAATTTGTGGACTCTATAATTAGTGAGTCAAAATTCAAGAATTTGAGCTTAGTGATCTTGTTCTTAAATCAAACTAATAGAATACCATGGTCAAGAAGAAGCTGAAGGGCAAGTTCAGACCCAACTAGATAGAACCCTATATCATTATTATAAAATATGGTTCTAGAGCATATAAGCTTGATATACTAGATGGGGATGAACTTGATGAGCAGATGAATATTATACACCTTAAGTAGTACTTTGCTTGAGAGACTTGAAATATTGTCTATGAGGCATGTTTCTATTGTAGTATAATATCAACATTCATTGTAGTATAATATCAACATTCTTCTTTGTAAAATATTATTCTATCATAACATTCCTTTTGACCAACATTGTTTTTACCCTCCTACCCAACCCTTTGACCTTGGTTTCATTCCATTATTTCTTAAAGCACCTTTATTAATGGGATTCAGATCACATTTTAGTAGTTGATTTAGTATTCTAGCTAGAGGCCATATTTTGTAGTATAAATGTGGTTGGGTAGTTTCATCCTTCATTCCTTATTTCATTTCATTTAGAGTGATACTGACTATAACCACTTTTGGGAAAATTAGAATGCCACCTCATGCTACTAATTATAACCACCTATGGGAAAATTAGTATCATTAACATATGTTTTTGTTACCTAATTATAATCAATTATGGGGAAAATAATAACAACAAATTTATCATGGATTGAAGTACCACCTTTCCATCCCTATGATGTATTGTGCCATTTTCCTACTTTGATAATATTTCTACTACCTAGTCAATTCGTCTACATAAGGTAGAACTATAGTGACATGAGGTCCTATCCTAAGATTATGTAGGTAATGCTCTATTAAAATTAAGGTTATCTCAATCACCCTTTTTCATGCTCTCATCATTTTGTGAGTAATTTAAGTTTGAAAACTCTTACCATTTTTTCAGTCGAACCATTTAGTATATCTTCATTCTTAATCAAGTTAAGATGCTTCAAAAATTCTAAAAACATTTGAAAGCGATCTGAAATTTCCTAAATAGTGACCACTTCTTTGCCTTAAGGATTCTCAGACCCTGAGCTAAGTCACATGAAACCACTTGTCATTTAGTTTCCCCATCCTTACTATCCTAACATCCCACACACTCACCATTTTACAATTAGCATTTCATTTCTTTCACTATCTCATATAACCTAGGGGAAAAATTAGTCATCTTGTTTGTTCTTTGTTTGCACTAACATTGAGATTAACCAATGTTTGTGTTTATTTCCTTTTTTCTTGTTGTTTTATTTTGTTCTATCTTTCTTTTCCATTTTTGGGTGTTTTGTCTTCTTTATTATTTTCATATGTGTATGTTTTCTTGCTTTCTTATTGAGCCTTGACTTAGTATATTTGCATCCATTGGGTGATTCCTTATACATTATACTTAATTCCATTCATATTTATAATTTAACATTATCATCATGGATTTTATCATTAGTGTATTATTTTCAATTGTTTATTGGATCATTTATTAGTCCTTATGCATATTTTGGCTATGTTTTCATGGTGTTTTATATCATGATGCATATGGTTATTTTCTATAGTAAAAATTAGATTCAAAAATTTTACAAGCAATGATGACATCATTCTTCTCCTTAACACATGAAAAATTCCCAATCTACCTAGATCATTTCCCCAATATAGAGTGATTAAGTCACAAAATAATTTTCACTCTTTGGTAGTTATGGCATGCAACTCCATACTAATAGGTAACCTAAATTCTTCTTTCTCCTTTATACTAGTACTTTTACTCCATGAACACACATTCACTTTGTAACCCACCATATCTAATTTTCCATCATACTCTCATCATTCTACCAATGATTCTAACCTCCTTTGGGCAAATCATTATGTACCATCCCACTTGTGATGCCAATGATTCTAATTACCTTTCAGAAAATCATTGTGTATCATCCCACCCATAAATCCAATGATTATAATCACCTATGGGAAAATCATTATGTTTTGAACTTTCACCATTTGAAGGTTAATGATTATAACCACCTTTGGGAAAATCATTATCTTTCTTCTGCCTGCAAGGCATGTTTTCATTATGATAATGTTTATAACCACCTTTTGGAAAACCATTATCTCTATTTTCTGAAATGGGGAATGTTTTTATACTACCAATGATTATAACCACTTATGGGAAAATCATTATTTCACCTTTTAAATTATTATAACTACATTTGGTCAAATCATTTTCTTGTTACCCTAATCCTTTTTTAGCTAATTATTATAACTACCTTTAGGCAAAATCATTATATTTTATCCCACCTATGCTGATGATTATAATCACATGTGGGTAAATCATCATATTTGTTTTCCCAACTAGGGTATCTCATCATGCCACTAATTATAACCACCTATGGCCAAATCAGTCGTTTCCACCCCATTTTACCTAGTGGTCCCATCATTTCCTTCTTTCAAGGGACTAATCACCAAAACTTTTTGTCAATCTCTCCCTCAAGGGTTAATTTAGAGCTTATCCATTACCATATGAAGTAGTAGGCATACAAGAACTTTTCATTATTTTATAATTCATTATTATGCCTATATCTTGGAATGCCTTCCAAAATAGGGGAAAATTATAGACACCTAAAACTAGTGATAACTAGATTTTGACTATACTTCAGATTGATTCCTACCAACCATTGTAAATTAAGCCTAGGAATCACTAAACATCCCAATTTTTCTTGCACATCATTCATCAAAGCTCAAAATAATGTTGAGTCATCCCTATTTTACATATTATCCCATATGCAATAATAACCTCTTGAAAATTCATCCTTGATCACCTTATAGAATCATAATTGTCTATTTGGATTATGGACCTATTAAGAGGGGTACTTGATCAAATATCAAATCTTGAAAGAGATAAAATGATAATAAAAATCAATTAATAAATTAAACATGATTAAATGCTTAGTTTAATTATCCATTTGTAATTAATAAATATCTAAAAATCAAAATTCCAAAAGTAAAAATATCAAAGCCTTTCATCATTGCATTTATGAGTTATCAAGCTCTTTGAAAATATCCTAAAACATCTAATTTGAGATCCATGCCTAGTAATTAAAAATCATAATTACATGACAACTATTAACTCAATTGGAGTTAGTTTTAACTCATTTAAGGTTATTTTTAACCCATTTCAAGCCTAAAATCAACCTTAACTCACCTTTGGTGAGAGCTAATTATTAAGGCTATAAATACAAGGCCATACCCCTTCATTTCTAAACTTGGATATTTTAGAGTTATTATGCAAGATTTATTCCATAATACTCATGAAATTAGTGTTACCATGCCCAAATATTAATCCAAGAAACATCAAATCCAAGGTGCCAAGGAGATAAGGAGCCAAACAAGATTCTTTTTCAAAGAGTTCTTGATGCACAAGCCAAGAAGTCCATTCATCAAAGTCATTTGGAACTCAAAGAAAGGTAAAAGACTTGTTTCTTTTATGTTTTTATTGTGCTTTGATTTAGTTTTTCTACCTAATATCTCCCTAGTGTCTAGGCTAGAGGTGTTAGGATTTTAGTGTGTTCATTTCATTTGTTTTATGAGATTAACACATGACTAACCTCTACTCCATGTTAAATTCCTTGTTCACAGTAGGTAGAATATTTTGAATTTTAAATTGGCACGTGGGCCAAGTGGTTATTAAATGAGGTGGGATTAGTGTTTTAATGGGATGTTAGTTGGAAAATAAAAGGATTAATATGGTATGGTGTGTTTAGAAAGGTTAGCACGATGTAGGAAATATATAATAGGGAATGGGATTTATTATATTTAATTAGGATTGGTTATTTATTTTAAATAAGATAAATAATGGGATTAATGAAATAATTACAAAGAGTAGATTTATATGTATATAACCATTATTATATTTTGTAATTATATGCATATAATTCCTTATCATATGGTATTTTCTATACTATATAGTGAATTCAATGCAAAGGGATTGGAATGATTTAAGTACATAAAAAATAGACAATGTTGAATCTGATCTCAATGAGATATTATAGAGCTTTGAGGTATCTTTCACAATAATATTTTTAGTAGACTCACATCATTTGAATTAATCTCTAAGTTGATGGTGAAAATCTAAGTTAGTCATATACCAATTTAGAATTAATTTGATATTTTTAAAACTAGTGCCATTTAGATTTAGTTCATAAAAATGGGACTTCTTAAGCTATAAGATCATGATTTTACCTTAGATGAGTTAATAAATGTAATGAGCATGGGGAATACATTCCTATTTATCCTTATGTTATTATGAATGATTATTGTTTTGTCCACATGTCAATCTAATATTGCTGGACTTGATGAGTACTATGCAAAACTAAATGTAGAAAGTAATCTTGTGTCTCGGTAGCTTTGCTTATCTAATTGGAAACCTATATGCATAATGTAAATGTGAAATTTTATCATTGAATTATGAGTCTAATTCATAATTTTTTTGACCTTATCAATGAATTCTAGTAACTTTTTCTACCTGAGTATACAAAGGTACGTGTGGCTCCTTTGTAATGGCTCAAGTTCTTGAGGCTCTGATATCTCTTACACCATGATATTGGTAATAAAAACATGGAACTTCCTCTTTAGTTTATGATCCCATGGGTTTAAAAACTTTGATTTCATGGACTAAAAGGAAACTTGTGGAGCCACCTCATTCACATGGGCTCCCAAGGCTCTAATAGCTTTAACATTATGGGACTAGTAGGAAATACGTGACACCTCCTCATTGGTGTAGGATCCAAAGGATATGATAACTCTGATACCATAAGACTATTAGGAAATACATGGTGCATCCTCATTTTCATGTAATCCTATGGATATGATATATTAGACACTACAAGACTAGTAGGAAACATGTGTCACTTCATCATTGGTGTGATCACCCAAGTGTATGACAACTTTGATACCATAAGACTATTAGGAAATATGTTGTGACTCCTAATTGGCATGGTATATAAGGGGTATTACAACTCTAAAATAACAATACTACTAGGAAACATGTGTAACCTCCTCATTTTAAGGGCTCCCAGGGGTCTGACACCATAAGATTAATAATAATAATGTGGCACCTCCTCATTAGTATAATATCCTAAGGCTCTTACATATTTGATTATGTGGGACTATAAGAAAACATTTGTCACCTCCTCATTGATATGGGATCTCAAGGATATGATAACTTCTAACACTAAAATATTGGAAAACATATAAAAAACACCAAGTCATAAAAGGGCCCATAAGTAAAGATATGCTTACCTATTCATTGAAAGGCTTCTAAGACACTGATAGCTCAGACTCTAGGATTAAGACAATATGAAAATGTTGCATCAGGATATTTTTATTAGAATGATAGATAAAACCCTTAAAATAAATAAGTACTAAAACCTTTTAAAATCATATGGGATAAATAATACTTATATAAAGTTGTGATAATTTATCAAACACAACATACAATTATTGGTGATATTTCATAATACTTCATTTATTGGGATTGAGAAGACATTGGCATTTTCATGTGAATAATGACCAATCAAGGCTTAGTTTGAGTGTTGAAACATTACATTTTTCTTAACGTAGAGATCCCTTTCTTCTATGAAAATGGACATGTTGGTCAAAAAAATAATGCCTTTATTATTAGTGATAAATTTGATTCTAATGAATCTTTCACTCATTTGCATCAAAATTATTATAACCCCAGTTTGTACATTATGCACTCCATGGGTTATTCAAGTGGTGGTTTTGTCAAACATTAAAATTCATTATCAAACCTATTTTTCTTAAAACTAATACAAATCATGCAAGTCTTGTTTCTAATACTTCTCAAGCTAAATTGAATTCTTATTGTCCTTCACACATAAGGACTTTTCACAATAGTGATCATAATTATTGTACAACTTCTTTTGATTATAATATTTATCATGCTCATAATTTTATTAAAAATGATAAAATTTGTGAACTTTGTGGTAAAAATGGGCATCGTATCTCTAAATGTTGGAAATTTTATCCATATAAATATTGCAGTAAATCCACTCATGACACTTTACATTATTGTAAAACTAATAAGATACATAATTCTAAAGTCAAAATAATTTGGATAGCTAAATATAATGTATTTTATAAAAACTTTGATATGTCTTCAAGTGATAATTCTTATATTGCTTAATGTATAATATATTTTTCAAGTGACACCTCTTTTTTTCTTACTTTTGATAAACTCCTCTTATTTTGTATTCCTTGCCTTTTATGTTGCAAAGGAAATATGATTTGACTGGATCTCATTTTTATATTAATTTATTTTCATGTAGGAATTTTCACTATGTGATGGAAGTTGTATTTTTATCCATTTTATTTTATTAGTACTCTTTTAGTACATTGTTTATATGTAGATCATTTCATGTCATATTGGTTACTTAACTTGAAATATTGATGTTATCTTGCCTTTTTTACAGGTTTTAATAGATCATATTTTCTTCTTGTTAGTTTGTGTTTCATTATGGATAGACTATCTTATCTAAAGAGGATTATTGGATATTATTAATGATCACACATTCATCCTTGTGAATTTTAGTGAAACCTTCTCTTCTTATTTATTTCTCAAACTATTTTTATTATTCTTGAAGGAAGTTTCAATTAAGGGGGAGATCAATGTAATGTTAACTCCCTTCCTTGCTTATAAAAGGTTTTCTCAACTTTTATAACCCCAAATTAATATTAAGGGGGAGTGTTGGAGATTAACCTTAGTTGGGTTCACTTTATTCCTTATGGATTCGCTTAAGTCTCTTTTAGGTGTGCATTTATTATCATAAAATTTTCACTTTATCTTAGATTTATGAGGTGCCTATTACCTCTTTTTTCTTTTTTTCTTTTTGGATTCTAAGAGTTACTTGTACAAGTAACTCCTCCCCTGACATGTCACACACTTCCATTTACATTTTGAATAATGTTACATTTGGTATTCACTAAGAAGGGATTGTAAGATCATCATGGGAGTCCTTTTAACTCCCTCTTCCTTCCTTTTGCTCTATTTAAAGATAACTCTCCTCTCTTCCTAATTTTTCATATGTATATTGTCACTTGAAACTCTCTCCTCTTATTTATTCTTCTTGCATATAATATTATATTATGAGCATTATTTTTGGAAAGGCTTATTAATGTTCACATCATATTTCTTTTGACTAATTGAGTTTCCCACTTCAAAACTCTTGGTTCAATATTGTGGTTATTATGAGGTAATATTGCTTCAATTTATTCATTATTTTATTATTTATTCAAAATTTATCTATGTAATCTTGGATAATTACTAATATTTTTTATCAAAATGATACTAAAATTCATTATGGGCATTGTGATAAAGATAGTCATTCAGAGGAGAATAGTTGCAAGTTGCATATGAAATTACATTTATACAAAACTAAGGCTATAACTTAATTTTAAGGGAAAGAATATAGGTAAAGATTGATGTGTATGAGACATTATGTTATACCTAATTTTCACCATTTAGTTCCAAAAACAAATTTTCCATGCTAACCCTTCTCATTCCATAATTCAAATTCAAATTAACATCACTTTCCTCCAAAATTTAAATAATTGATAAATTATATAATTATAATCATACACACATATTTTCATAAAAAAAACTTAAATATAGATTTTTAACCTCACTCAGACATCCTCCATAATTGTCTCAACAATGTTTTTTCTCATCCAACCATCTTCCTCAACTACCTCAACTAACTTGTGAGTCACCTTAGAACATTTTAACTTCCAAGATAACTCAACCAACTAAATTGACTCATTCTTTTTGACTCATCCATCCAACTCCTCTTTATTATCAACCAATGGAATTAGTCATCATTACCATGGATGAGGATTGATTATTATTATAACTCAAAAAATTCAAATAATCCTCAACCTTTCATCTTATCTCCCATAAGCTTATAAATTTATGTGTCATCCATCATTTTTAATCATCCACCTTCAAGTTAATGAATTTTTTTATAATTGTCAATCAAATCCAAAAAAATAAAAAACATAAAAATACTATTACATAACAAAACATTATCCAATTACATTTACTTTGGAAAGGAGTTGAGAAACCATATCAACATCCAAAATAAAATACAACATTTATCACATAATGGAGAAGGTGACAAATTTGCATCGTATTTTATATGTTTCTTTGTATTTTTTTCTTACTTCTTGTTGATCTATATTTGAAGTTAAATTTGGTATGGTTTAGATTAGAATTCATTTGTATACACTTTCTTAAGATAACTTACATTATATATTTTATTCTTACACATTATAGCACATTGGTGGGAACTTGTCCCTCATCTTTTACATCATAGGAGCATTTAGGAAGTCTTGTCAATTATTTTTTATTGGTATTATTTGTGCATATATATTTAACATTTGTTTTAGAGTTTGTTGTTTATTGTTTCTAGTTATTTTTATGACTTCTTTAGATAGCTATCTTTGAAACTATAGAATAGTGAATTCATCCTATAAAACAATGATTTTGACCTAGAGAATAGTGAATTCATCTTGCAAAATATTGAATTCATCCTGTAAAATAGTGAATTCATTGCAAAAAATAATAAATTAATTACCATGATGTTTTTTCTTACGTTTTGTAGTTTTTTTATTTTTATAATAGTTCCTATGTATTTTTTAATTACTAAACCCCTTTCTATTTCAACATGCTTTCTATTTTATCTAGTGTTTTATATTTAACCATTTTTTTCAAAATGATAAAATCATCTCAAACTTTAGTGAAATTATTCCAAATAATAATGAATTTGTTAGAGAAAATAGAGAATTCATTTTGGGGAATTATTTTGAAAACAAAAAAATCATATGTATTTTCACCAAATTCATTAGAGCGAGTGGTGAATTTGTATCATAATGTGGTGAATTCATATCATATTGTGGCAAATTCTTTTTAACTTGTAGTGGTCATATTTCAGAGGCCATAACTTTTGACTCGAGACTTAGTTTGAGGTATCATTTTCACTAAAATGAAGGTATCAAAGAGTATAATTCAATGATGAAAAAATAATAGACTTTTAAATTTTTATAAATAATATAAAAGTCATTATATTGAATATATAAATCATCAAAGAAGATAACAAAAGAATTAAAAATAGTGAAATCATTTTGTAAGTGTGGTTTTTTTTTACATTTTATGATTTTTATTTACTATAGTTCTAATATTATAATGAGTTTCCTATCTTTGTGCTTTCCTTTTTGGCTTTTTTGAAGTTTTCCTTATTTTTAGCTTTCAAAATACTTTGAATAGTTTTTATAGGTAATTAGTCTAAGACAATAAAACCAAAAATAAACTAAAAATCAAAATTTTATTCCTCTTAATTTTTTATTTATTTGTAATTTTTGGACTAGTATTTTTTATTTATTTCAAAGTTATTAGCCATCTTAATTCAATCATTTTTATTTATGTAGATACTTAGCTCAAAATTTAATTTTGGAGTTAATTTACTATTTCTTTTTTAAACAAGTATTAACTATCTCACATTTCATTATTTGGTTCTTAAATTAACCTTTTATTTTCAAGAACTTTGGATTCCAAGCATCTTATTTGTATTTTTATTTTTGTGTATGCTCTTTCCTAATATCAAATTAGTGACAATACTAGGAAATCAAAAATAATATTTGTAGGTTTTTATTATCCCAATTTGTGCTTGTGTGAATGCTCTTTCCTTGACATCACATTGGTGACAATACTTGGCAATAAGAGATAAGCATTACATTATTTATTTTTAATTTTTCTAGGGGATCTATGAAGTGTGGATTTAACCACCATGTGATAGGCTAAACCTTTTATACTGGTGAGGTATAAAATTTAATTTATAATTATCCTAATTGGTTATTGGGTTTTATTTTAATCATGTAATATAGTGAGGGGATTCCATGCTCCAATACCCAAGCCTTAGATAACATGACTCAAGGTTTGTTTTTTTTGACATCAACACACTAAAACCTAATAGTTGTGTTGGGAACATTGGTAATAGACCCATTTTTGTGCATCCATAAAATCAAATTATTCCATGGTTTTATGTGTACTAATATCAAAATGTATATATAGGACTCTCATAGACAATCTTTTTTATACCTGAAGCTTAAGAAATCCATTCTTACCATCTAACTTATAGTACATTAGTTAGCGGTTTGCATTGAGAAGATACTTCTCATGCACCTTTGAAACCAAGATTAGTGAGTGATGGGAATTATTATATCCTCCATGGTTAATTCCTTAAAAAATTAAGACATGGATAACATAATGGATAAGCAAGTGACATAAAAATCCTATGGGTTATTCAAGTATTTTGCCTAGATTTTATCTTTTTTTAGAAATGCAAGTGTGTTTAGACTAGAACTTGTTTGTTTAATTCCTTATGAAATACCATGTGGTTAATTCCTTGATTTTAAATTAAATAACTTTGAGTCTTGAAACAAGCCATAATCCAAAATTTTAAAAAAATTGACAAGTTTAGTCCCAAAATAATCAAAATTCAAAATAATCCTATTGTCAGCCAACTTTTAGTCACTTTGGTATTTTACTTTCTTAGAGTCTAGTGTCAATATTTTAATATTTTATTTATTCAAAACCTTTCCTTTATCAATTTATTCTATCACAAGGCACATGTCTATGTTGAATAATCCTATGTTGAAGGATGAGCCTTTTGGCAATGACCCTTTATACTTTGGTAGTCAAGAAAAATAAGGTCATCATGTTGAGATACATAAAATCTATGACAATAAAGAGGAGTTTGGATATTATCAATATGAGGTTATCCCTAAGGCCATTTTTCCTCACCTTCCATTTAGTAAATACATCATGTCTAAAAATAATTAAGTTATACTTCAAGCCTTGAGCTAGGGGCCAAACTTTCATCCAATTTTTATGTTCAAAATATATAACACTTAATTTATAGGAAAAAGTCCTAAATACCCATTAAATACCAATCCAAATTATTAGGCTCTTTATAGGATAACAATTCTTTCATTAGTTATTCCAATTATAATCCCCAAGTCTCTCAAGATAAAGAGAAATCCATCCTCAAGGAGGAATCATCCCAAGTAAGTCATGGGTTTTATATGTAATCCCATAATCATCAAATTAACCAAGAGATTGCAAATATTCAATTTAATACAATGAAAAATCCTTTGGTATACCCAAGTTCTAATAACCTAGGCTTGAGTGTGTATCTAGATTCACCCTCATTCATCGACCCATCCAATCTAAACTTGAATACTAATTGAATTTTATCAAACATAAACTAATCCAATCCAAACTTGAATATTCATTCAATTTTACCAAACATCAACCAATCCAATTCAAACCTGAATACTCATTAAAGTTTATCAAACATCAATCAAATCAATCCAAACTTGGATACTCGTTCAAGTTTACCAAACATAGATAAATCCCATCCAAAATTGAATAATCATTCAATTTTACCAAACATAAAACAATCCCATCTAAAATTTAATACTTATTAAAGTTTACCAATTAAAAATCAATCCAATCCAAACTTGAATATTTATTCATTTTTTTCCTATCAATCAAAATCTAGACCTTGGTGGTTCACCAATCAACAACATCAATCCAAATCAAAGTCTAAACTTTAATACTTATTATAGTTCACCCATCAACTAATCTATTTCAAATCCAAACTTGAATGTTTATTCAATTTTACCCATTAATAAAAAAATTTCTTTAAAAAATGTATCAACAAATTTCAAATCTAAGTTATTTTGTAACATTAGTTTGATTACTTTCAAATAAAATGCCCACTAATTCAAATCCACTCACCCACACTAATTAAACCTTAAATCATCATAAAATATTTAACACTAACATTCATTCAAATCAAATTCTTATTTCACATCCTTTACCAAATTCTAACTTCACTATTAATCTAACTCAAACAAATCCTAACTTTGCAATCAACACAAACCAAATAATCCCTAATTTTTCAGAGTGGAAACACCTTAAACCAATCACAACACGTTAATTCCTCTTTCAACACATTTACCAATAAAATTTTAAAAGTACGCATCCTAATAAATATTAATTTTCATAAGCTAATACTAATTCGAACCCATTTCTAGGTCAAACCTTCAACATGTTTACCTATTCAAGCTAAAGTAATAAACTATTACCACACTTCATTCAAGAGTGGAAAAATATTAAGGATAAATTCCAAGGCTTATAATAAATTACCTTTTCAAGGCATAAACAATATAAGTTTGATTAAATTTGTCCATATCCATATGATGTAAAATATGACAACACATTTTCCCAAACATTTTTAACTCTCTAAATTTGAAAAGTACAAAAGTAAGGGTAATCCTACGGAACATCTTAAAGACTTTTATATGGCATATGTTAATGTTTTCTATAGTACTAAATATATGTTAAGAATCTTTCCACCTAGTCTAGGGGGTCAAGCCATGGAATGGTTCTCATGTTTAATTAAAGAATCAATATTTACCTTTGAAGACCTATCTAAAAATTGTGTTCATCATTTCTCATACAATGTTAAAAATGAATTTAACAAACATGATTTATATAACACTAAACAATGTAATAGTGAATCCTTTGCCTCTTTATTATAAATATAGTAGTCATTTATAAGTCATTTTCCTTGGTATTTTCATGAAAATAAATTTTTTGTTATCTTCATTAACAACCTTAACTCAAAGTTGGGTCATCACTTGCAACTTATTTGTCCAAATTCATCTGATGAAATCATCTAAAATAGATTTCAAATTGAATAGAATTTAATTACCAATCGTGTTATCAAACTTTTTAAACATGGAAACAATTCCTTGATCCAAAATAATAAGCCTAAGTTTTTTACCAATAATAAAAACATTTTGGGTGATGGTGTAACTGATGTCAAACAAGTTAAAAAAAATAAAAACAACATCACATTAACCCACAACCCATTAACAACATCATAATACGTGGTGGTCAATAAAAATAATAAAACCTCAAATTTAAGTTCACCTAATTAGGAGACTCTTATAAATCAATTTTTTGAAATTTGGCCCAAGAAAACATGATTATTTATCCCAACACCAATCCCTTTAGACAAAATGTTCCTAATTTAATTATATTGTGAAGATGAATATTATGAGTACTATAGGATTAATCAAAACTTAACCAATCAGTGTACGAGGCTTAAACATTATGTCCAAGATATTATATATCATGGGGATATAGACATCAAAATTCAATCATCCACCTCATTTAATAACCAAAAGTTGGGAATATGTAAATATCCATTTCCCAAACACGATCAAGGACATATTAATAAAAAATAAGATCAAACTCAATCAAGTAATGTCAATCAAACCAATCACCCTTTTGATTCTATAGTTAATTATGTTGATTACACAAACCATCATGTTTCAGTCATTAATTTAAATTTCTAATATTATGCCATTACCATAAGGTGTGCCAAGATTACCATCCCAAGTGCTTCCTTGTCCAATTTTGAGAGTGAATACAATTTCATAGGCCACCTTGAGAATACATTGTATCACATATCCATTTTAGAGATTATCAAAACCTCCCATGTATATAAATATATCTTGTATAATGTCCTCCAAGAGTCAAGAGTCCCTCAAGACATCAATACATCAAATTTTGAAGCATTAATTGGAAATTTAACCATTAACAATAAAGTTAATTTTGATCATTCTAATGTCCCTCCTATGGGATATGTCCATAATTTATCTTTGTATATAGAATTCATTATCAATATACATAAAGTAAAAGGGGTGTTTATAGACAATGTCTTTGTTTTGAATTATGTACATTAATATTAATTAAACATTTAACCTATCCTAAAATAATATTAGATTAAAATATTATTACTATTAAGGCATATGAAAATAATGAGCATGAGTCTATGGGTATTGTATTTATTCTTTTTATGGTGGGGCCTATCATCTAGGAGACATTATTTCATGTTCTTAACTTATATTTATGTTAAAATATTCTTCTTGGATATTCATATATACATTATACAAATGTTATACCATCCACCCTACACCAGTGTTTGAAATTTTCTCATGATGGCATGGAAATAATAATACATAGTGATCCTCAACCTTTTCAATAGTATAAATTATTGGAAGGATGTTATCAAAAATCAAATTATTTCCTTTTCATCAAAGACTCATATGTTCTTGTTGAGAAATAACCAAAGCTTAATAGATACATCCATCCTAACACATTATTTAAAACACATCCCATTGGTGGTTGGTTGAATATGCCATCTACATCCACTTCAATAGATACTCCATATAAAATTTAGGAATCCAATAAGCCTTAAACTTAAAAAAAAATCCATACCCTCCATATTAATTCAAAATTTTTGGCAAAGGCATGGGTAAGTATGAAATCCAAGATGACAATTACTTAGGTAAAATTCACATGTCTCCAAACAATCATGGCAAACCCCATTAATGAAAGAACATTCAAGTGGTTCATAACTTTGGAAAAACATAATTTTTATAATGTGGTCTTCTTTATTATTATAAAATTAAATATTAAAATTCCTCTTAGATTTATTTTGATGAACCAACTACTTGCTTCCTTAACAACATATATCCTATAGCCAAATCCATCATATGTAATATAATGAATTATAAAGGCAAGGGCCTTGGCCTCCATGAACAAGAATTAATAGAACCTTATCACACTTAATTACAATGAATATTTCCATGGTATAATAATTAACCCACTTACTATAAGCATGAAAATTTTAGAAAAAGACTCTTATAGTGAGTTTGATGTAATCTCTTTGGACATTAAAATGAGTTCCATTTATATCCAATTTAAATATCTATCCATGAGCACCTTATTAATTATAAACTATGTATTAAAAATTGACCTAATATATCTAAATATAATCCAACAAGACTAAAAAACAAAACATATGATTGATTAATTTAAAAATGATGAAGTAAAATCTAAACTCTTGAACATAAGAGGCCATATTACAATAGATGATCATAATAAAGGTTTTTCCACCTAGTTAGATGATCATGAATATTTTTTAGAACTCTTAACACATCATCAAATTAGTAACACAACAACAACACAAGAAGAATACTTTGAGGAATAACTTAACCTTCCTCCACTATCCATAAAATATCAAGAATATTGAACTCTAGTTGAATACACCATCGTAGTTAACATTGGGATAGACTAAAATCCAAAGACACTAGTAAAGGTTATTACATCATTAACTCAATAATAATAATAATAATTTCACTCTTTTTCTTAAATAATTCTCTAACATGTTTACACAGTCTTATGTAGACATGCTAGGGCTTGACCCTTCACTTGTTGTGCATCATCTTGTGGTTCATTTGAATGAAAAACCTCAAAAATTATAAATTATAAAAATTCATCCCAAAATTGAACTCTTAGTGAAGGAAAAATAAAAAATTATATTATAATTTACTTCATCCATCCCATAGATTACTCAAATTGGATATTTAATTTTGTTTTAATATCAAATAAACCATCCATAGTCAGGTTATGTACAGTCTTCCAGGATATAAGTAAGGTGTGTTCCAAAGATTAATTTCCATTTCCAAATATAAACATGATTATGGACTCCAACACTGGTCATGATATGTTGTATTTAATGGATGGTTTATTGGGTTATAACCAAAGCAAAAGAGCTCCTGAGAACCAACATAAGATAACATTTATAACACCTTGGCACACTTTTTAATATCAAATAATGCCCTTTGGTCTCAAGAATGTTAGAGCCACATACTAGATATAAATTATATTTTAATTCCACAATATTATTCATGACATCATGAAAGACTATGTTGATGACATTTTTTCTAAATAGAAATCTAGATCACATAATCTTGAGATACTTCACAAATTTTTTGATAGAATGAGAGAGTACAAGATTTAATTGAACCCAAAGAATTATGTATTTGGGGTAATGTTGGTAAATTTTTTTGGATGCATAGTTTCACACCATGGTATAGACGTTGATCCTTCCAAATTTTAAGATATTATAAATATGCCTCCACCTAAAAATCTCAAGCAACTTCATAGTTTACAAGGTAAAATTCAAGTAATTCAAAGGTTCATATTAGAGCTTACATACATTTGTCATCCATTCACCTTTTTTTAATAAATATAATATGTTAACTTGGAATTAATATTGTAATAACACATTGTAAAATATTAAATAATATATTTCCAATCTACCAATTTTAATGCCACCTATTGTACGCAAAATTTTGATTTTGTATATATCCACTACATAGTATGCAATGGAGGATTTTTTAGCACAACATGATGACAATGGATCAAAATGATAATTCTATTAACTAACTATAAATTTGGTGTCATGTTATCTTAATTAATATCCCATGGAAAAAACATGTCTCACTTTTGTTTTTGCTTCCCAAAAACTTTTCCACTACATGCTTGATAATCAAATAAAAATCACTGCCAAAATTTACCCTCTTACATATATCTTATTCAAAATAGCTTTAACATGTAGAATGGATAAGTGGTTCATGCTTATTTTTTAGGTTGATATTGAATATGTAAATCAAAAATTAATCAAGGGATATTTACTAGCAGATGAATTGGTAGAGGCTCTTCTATAATATCACATGCCTCTCATCACAAATTTCCTAGATGAAGTAATTATGTTAATCGATGAATCCATAGACTATAAATTATATTTTGATGTATCTTTTACTAATAAAAATTAAATGGTAGGTATATTAATAGTTACACCATATGGGGATTGCATTCCTAAAGCATTCTACATTGCATTTCCTTGTAAAATTAACATAAAAAGATATGAATCCTTCATATATATTCTTAAACTTGTAATACAATATGGTCTTAAAAATCTTATTGTGTTTGGTGATTTAAAAATCATCATAAATCAAGTCACTGATTAATTCCAAAATCATGGTGATAAACTAATCCCATAGAATATGAAGGTGGATAGCCTCAATTTGTGATTTACATCTATAATTTGAACAAATGCCAAGGGTTAATAATAGAGAAGTTCATGTCATGGTAACTATTTGTAATTAATTGAGATAAAAACTAGGCACACCAAAATTTATATAGAGTATTGATGAAATACACATATGATACTTTATATTATGAGATGGTTTGTGAGGTGGTTTGTCCCACTTCTCCTTGGCACACTTCCATTTATAAATATCTCCATAATAACACCCTTCCATCTATATTAACTCATAACCAATGCATATAATTTATCTAATGATCATCTCTTTATACTATCCGTAGTCAAACCCTATATTTAATAGGTTATGATGGAACCCTATTATGGTGTTTAAATTTTGAAGAGTCCACCTTAGCTATTAGAGATGTTCATGTGAGAATTTTGGGTGCTCATTCTAGTGGTATTGTCCTTACTAAGAAACTATTGTTTATAGGTTACTATTACACTATAATGGAATTTGATTATTATGTTTATGTTAATAAATGTGTGCCTTAATAAAAAAAAGGTGACCTTTTACATAGTCCTTCACAAGGTTTACAATATATCACTACACCTTGGCTATTTTCCACATGGGGGTTAGACCTCATTGGTAAAATTAATCCCAAATATTCAAATGGCCACAATCATATTTTTACCACCACAAATTATGTTACAAAATGGGTTGAATAAATACCCTTAATGTATGTCACTCATAAATAGATTTCCAAGTTTATCTTAAACCATATTATCTACCATTTTAGAATCCCATCTAGTATCATCTTTGATAAAAAAAAATCATTCAATAACAAATATATCTAGGCCCTTTTAAATTCAAAAATTTATCAAACATAAGTGGTCTACTCTTGACTACCTATAATCTAATGTCCAATTTTTGGCAACAAATAAAAACATCCTAAAAATTATTAAATGGGTTTTCAACATAGTTAGTCATCACTGACATATGTATTTTTATCTTGACTTATGGGCATACCACTCTAACATCCACCATGGGGGTGACCACATACTCCATTTTCTATTAAAATAAGTCCATACTACCTATTGAAGTTGAATTTCATCCTTATATATATATATATATATATATATATATATATATATATATAATTAATAAATATTGTTGATGATGAATCCTACCACATTTCATGCCTCTATGAACTTGACCTCCTTGATGAGAGATGCCTCAATTTTTTAAACCACCTACAAGTCTATAAAAATTGCCTTCTCTATAGCCATAATAAGTGGATTAAATATATTAAATTTGAAATTTATGATCTTTTTATAAAATAAAACTAGTGAAATATTAATGTAGAATGGGTGAAGAAAGGAATATTTGAACTAAATTGATTGGGACCTTATATAATCATTGTTGAATATGGATCTAGATCTTACAAGTTAGATATTGGATACGAATAATAGATTTGTGATCCCATAAACATAATTAACCTCAAAATATTATATGAATAAGTCATTCTAGTGTTGTTTTACGTATCCTAATTGTCAAAAAAATCAAGAAAAAATAAAAAAAGAAGGAAAAGAGAGAGAAAAATAGTACATCCAAATTGAAAACTAGTTTACTGATACTTTGGGAAATTCTCATGGTGAAAAAAAAAATTGTAACCATGTGTAATCCATTGTATATATACACCCTATTTATTTGGGGGCATCCCATCACATTCATAACTTGTATATTTCCATTTTGTCACTTATTCCACCATCTTCTCATGACATGTTAGCTTAGGGTTTGGCCCTTATAATTGTGTAACCATGTCCTTTCTCATTATTATAAGAATATATTGTATGTTACCACTATTATTACTTTTGTATCCATATCTTAACACATTTTATCTATACATCCTAAAACACAACACTTTGTATATTCAAATTCTATCATACAACCATATTTCAAAAAACATCATCATTCACTCATTTATTTTATTAGGAGGTAAATAAATCATATATTCTTCTATGCTTTCCAATACATAATCACTTTTTCATTCATTCTCATATTGGGAGAACTACATCTAGCCTGATATCCCCACTTAGACTTTATCCATGATATATTACGTAGGTAGCACTTAGAGACATGGGGTCTCTAAGGTCATCTCAGCCACCACCACAACCCCATAATCTCATTATATCATTCATGATTTCACTTTTAAACATCACCATCCAAAACTATATGGTTATCTTGGGACTTGTAAAATCATGGATATTAGTTACCAACTAATTTAAGCCTAGCCTAGGATGTTCACAAAGTCATTTCCTTAATTTAAATGACATTTTCTTATTTTTATTTCACTTTTGTTTGGTCATAATTTGATTATCTATGTGTTTATCCTCATTTAATCAAATTTACTTTCTTTAGAATTTACATATTTTTTACGTGAACATTTCTTTTGTGATACTTTTCCTTGTTTTTCACTTTTACATTATTTATTTTGTTACAAACATTTTCTTTATTTTCATTTATTTTTAATTTTTTAGTAAAGATCATTATGTGTATTGAAAATAATTTTATTATGATATTATATATCATGATGAACTAATTATTTCACAAATGAAACTTTTCAGTCCTTATGTGTACAACACAATAGTCATCATGGTCATTTCATACCTTTGGTGCATATTATTTTATGATATATTAAATAAAGGTTGTTTAGATCTTACTTGATTATTAGTTGTTTGAAATACAAATAAAAACAAAAAAAATAAATGTAGAATTTTAACCATGCATACATAAATTTTTCCATTTCATTTTATACCATAATAAAATATGAAAGGATTGACATGTGTTATAACAAATTAAAAGCATGAAGAATAATTACTATAAAAAATCATATCTATCCATATAATCATATACAATATATGTAAAATTAAACACATCCATAGTGTTAGATAATATTGATTCACATATCTATAACACAAGTCTAAATCCAAAAATAAATCATGCATATATATAAGTCTTGAATGTGTCACAATAATCAATACAATGATACATCTCAAAAATATGTATAAATTGATACATCATATACATTATATCATTCCTCTCCCTAACCCACATATGGAGAATATATAGTTTTAATCATCTCATATAATCATTGTGTACTCCTATGTGGACCAATGACATGCTAAGATTCATGTCCAATTGATCTCTTAGACTCCACTAATTAAACTAATCTCCATGACACTAACCTCCTAGTCGAGTACGCTATAAATAAAGGCAATCATTATGTTTTTGGTATTTCCTCCTCATAAAAACTCATATAATATGTCATTGAATCCATATATATCATGACCTTATCTAAGGCTACCAACTATCCAGTTCCTATCAAAAACTCTCTATCCTCTACTAACTCAATATATTGAGTGTCTCTTTTTCCTATATATCTAAATTAGACCTATGTCATCAATAATATAAAAGCATGAATCCTACATAGTTAAGCCTCCCTATCCCTCATATATCATCCTCTCTATCTCTAATTGTAACCTATTCACCTCTCATTATAGTTGTATAATATCTAACTATCCATCTCTCCCACCTATATCTTCATGCAAACCTATTATCTTAATGTTTCATGCCCTGATCTCCTCATATAATTTATCAATCAAATCCTAGTCCTCTACTGACCTATTTATCCCTAATGTCCCTACTCTATCACCTCACTTTATGTGTATCTCTAGTATAGGCCTCATCTTTATATCTCCCTCTCCCTCCACATCACTATTAATAACCACAAGTGTCTCTCCTCTGCTATCACACATGACCTCTCCCATCTCCACATCTTGATTTTTATCTCCACCAACATCTACTACCGTTGCATCCATTATATCATGTCCCTAACTCCAATATCTACCCCCTCTTCTACTAGCCTAAATTGGATTTTCTCTCATAATCTTTGCCCACAAGCCTATACTCTGAGGATGTGACCTAATGTTACATTTAGTATCTACCTATATGTCCTTAGTGGCATATAAGTATATATAAGACTAATTGGTCTCTATTCATCCCACCATGCTTTATAACCATTTTTAGTACCTACATCCACCACATCCCTCTTGGCTTAAAATGTAATAATTTAAACTTGTGCTTAGCTCTAAAATATAACTTTAGAGTCAACACCTTCACCCCATTGTGCTCTTTCCCATACTGTATTAAAAAAAATGGAGGCCAACTAGTATCACCTATATAATCCCAAACTATCTCATCACCCTGTCAAGTTAGTACCACTCAATAATATACTCATGATAACTAATAATGTATCACTAATTAATAACATAGTCTAGATGTATTACATCCTCCTTCCACTATTTATCATCTTATCTATATGGCCTCCACATAATATGATCCAATCCAAACTCATCTATAACCTACCTATAATAGTCCACATATCCTAAATGTGTTTGTTGTCTCCTTACATATACATGCCATCCATAAGAAAATGGATCCTCAATAGTCATCATCCTCATCTAACATCTTAGGTGATCAATCACCATGTGCTCCCATGACACACCTATAGTAGTGTTAATGAGCCAATAAATACCTCATCTATATAAACAACATGATGGAAATTCTTATAGATATACACTATTACACATTATCCCCTTTTAAACTAAGTGTAAATATATAACATATCCCTAATCACAGCCAAACAACACACTTTGAATAGCCTCTTTTTATTATTAGGTATCAAAATGCCACTATTAATAACCACAAGTACCATCATCAAATGTTCTACATTTAATAACATGAAAGTATCAATGTCAACCCCACCCCTTAACATTGGTATTAAATTCCCCCCAAAAAATGATATAAAATAATTTATTTTTCATCCTTACTCTAGTACACCTATGTCCCTTAAATATGTATCTTCAAGATCTCTATATATCTTTTAGAATCACATTCATCTCACCTATTAGTAGGTGAAATGTGATAGTCTCACTATGCTAGTG